>LTAE01002337.1:0-13975 GCA_001647135.1 Pontederia paniculata | reverse complement strand
CCCCCCCCCCCCAATTTATATGTTCTTATTTATTCACATCATTTAACTTCTAACAATGTAAATCCTTATTTGTTAGTTGACCCGCTTGTAATGTTCCGCAAATCATATTTTTCTTATGATTAAATTAACCTTGGTTAAACTTCCATCTAATCATACTCTATTATTAGAATATTATTATAATTATACATTGTTGTGTTTCCTTCACAAGTTTCTCACTCTCTTCATGTACAATGGACACACTTATATTTATAGGTAAAGAGTTTAGGCACTAACTCACCATTTAACTCAATTGGCACATTGTTTATGTTATTTAACTAACATGCTCGCTAACCTAATTTTTTGCACAAGCACTAACAAAATACATAATTACATAAATCATTTATTAGTCTCCAATTAAATAAACTTAATTCTACTTAATTAATATTGATAAATTCATTCATTAACATATTCTTTTGTCAATTACTCAACTAATCAAGCCCTTTATCCTTAATATATACATTTAATAACTTATATCAAAATATTCGTCACCCGTCTAATCCATATCACATTCTTATTGTAATCATCAAATTGATCATATTCATATTGCACTAATTCACCTATTTGATGTTTATTTACATATTAATTATATTTACCTTATAACTCCCCAAATTAGATCATTAATAAATTTTTTATCCACAAGTACCCTTGTTAACACTTAACCCCTACAGCAAAATCATCACATATGTGAGGCATCTAAATGGTGATTTGGTTGTGTGTTCTTACAAAGGTGTGTGGGTGTTCAATCGGCATTGTGTTCTCCCATGATACTCAAAACTCCAGCGATGACTAATCTAAGAAAGGGCGAAATCAAAGAAGAACAATTGTGGTCTCCAATGTTTCTTGGGTGTTCAGCGGTGGTCCTCGAAGGTGACGGTGTGTGGGTGACCCTCCGGTGACTCCTATGCGTGAACAGAATGTAGATTCTTGTAGCTATTCATATTGGAATGCCTATGAATTCCTTCCAGGATGAGTGAAGCCAAGGAGCAACCACGAAGGGAAGCATCAAATAATCGGGTCATGCAATGATCGGATTTCTCTGCGCACTGGTTATACTAGTTCGAGGCCGAGCTCAAATCTATCCATGAGGGCTCGCGAAACCTATACCATCATCCTCGTGTCACCAAGGCGCTCCTGATCATACCATCCAATGATCTCGTCCCCATTGGAATGTTGGTGGTCGCGCCTCCCTTGGTAGCCACTCTAGTGCGTCGTCATGTAGAAGAGGGAAAGGAAAGAGAATATATATGTATGTGTGTGTATGTGTATTTATATATATGTATCATTTCATCATTTTTTGTCCTCTTTATTTTGTGTGGGCCATCTCAGTTTGCCTTGTCCTTTTGCTTGCGATTTCTTTTGGATGGCTTCTTCTACAACTCGATGTCAAGAATGCATTTCGACATGAAACTCTTTTTGAAACAAATGGAACAACCGTCAAACTTTATAGATCCTTTGTGGTCAAATCATGTTTGTCAATTGTGAAAGTCCATCTAAGGTCACAAGCAAGTCCCACGAACATAGTTTCAAACCTTGGTTGTTGCTCTATTATCAATCAGCTTTTGCACCTCTACACAACTGATAAGATTTCAACGAGTATTGCTACCTCCTAGTCTATGTCGATGACATTTTATTAGTTGGACCCTCTGTGCAGTTGCTTAATGCTATTGTCCACCATCTGCAATGTCGGTTCTTAGTCTGTGATCTTGGTCCTCTACATTATTTTCTTGGCGAAGTCACTCCTACACCTCAAGGCATCCTGCTCACACACCACAAATACATTTGGGACCTTCTTATGCACTGACATGGCCACTTCTGAGAGAGTCTCTACACTGATGGCAACTTGCAAATTGTCTCTAAGTAGCATCTTGTTTCATGATCCAACACTTTATCGTCGGACTGTCGGCTCATTGTAGTACATATAATTCACTCGCCCTAACATCATGTTCATTGTAAACCATGTATGTCATTTCATGCATTCACCTTCAGAACTAATTTGCAATAGGTAAAAAGAATTCTTCGCTATATTAACCACACGCAGGATCTCGGCCTCTACATCAGTTCTACAACCACAAATCAGCTTCATACATTCTCCGACACCAATTGGGCCTATTGCCCAGTTGATCGTAAATTTGTAGGAGGCTACACAATTTTTCTTAGCAAAAATATTATCTCATGGACTGCTCGAAATAACGTGTTGTCTCACATTCATCCATAGAATCAAAGTACAAGTCAATGGCAAATGCAAGAGTGGAATTAATCTAGTTGTGCTTGCTCCTCGGTGAGCTAGGCATTCCTACACTAGCTTCACAGTTCTTTGGTGTGACATCATCGGTGCCAGTTATCTCCATGTGGAACCCCTTCTTCCATGTTAAGACCAATCACGTCGAGATCGTTTTTCATTTTGTATGTGATGAGGTTGTCAATCGTCGTTTTCAAATGTGTTTCATTTTCACCAAGAATCAATTAACGGATATTATGATGAAGCCACTCCCCAATCAACATTTTTAGTTCATCCGCAACAAGCTCCAGCTTAAGTCCTCACCACTCTGAACTCGAGGGGCGTAATGACACCTATGGTCTTCCAAACTCATTCCAACCTCACAATGTAGGATTCACCCATCGCCAATGAAGTCCTCCTCGTTATATGGCCACGACTACTTCATTCAACACCATATGTGCCACTTTGTGTAACTAACACATGATATGTATACAACCAATTGTTATTAACAATTCAAGACATTGAAAACATATTCATCATGTTAAGTCCTATATGCGCAATTAATCATTTATTTTCTAGTAAATTAATAAAAACTTAGCTTCCTCCAGTGTGTATATTTAAACATGATATTTATAAATACAAGTATGATGTCCATAGGAAGTGCTTATATAGAATCTAGTTGCGTCTTAGAAAAAAGAAAGATATATTAAGGAGAAATAAAGTACTAGTTGCATCTTAAAAGCCTGCCTATAGATATATGCAATCTTTTTTTTCTAGTAAATTAATACGAAACAGGAAAAAAAACTTATTTTTCTCCGACATAAATATTTAAACTTGAAATTTACAAATAAAATCAATGGAAGCTAGGATTAGATGATTCCTTGGGAAGTGCTTATATAGAACCTAACTAAAATGAATCCTCATAATAATGAACAATTTGTTGTGGACTAATTGATGGTAATTAGGAAAAGGAGCCTAATGCCAACTTAATCGAGCAGTATTGATCACCTGTTCTACTACGTTTAGAAGATTGGCTATTATTCCTAACCCAATAATTGTCTCAACTATTCTATTGTAACACATTTATTCTAATTACTGCATACAACTACATATATTAGGCCGAAATTGTAATGATTGGAAATATTCATAATGCATTGCTTAATTTAAATGAATTGATACTTTCGATCTAAGACTCGAATGATAATTGGTAGGTAATGTTCAAGATTAGAAATAAAACAAAAATATTTTACAATGGGAATCAAAGTTAAAATTATAAATACATTCGAATTTTAAATTACATAATTTCAGTGAATTTTCCTGAAAAAAAATCAATTAATAAAAAATATTAGTTTAATTGAAAGATTGTATACATGTATCTTCAGAGATGAAAGTTGTGTACAAATTTGCAAATGAAAAATTAGGAAGAAAATTTTCACAAGATTAATTTAGGTTAATTATATGAATGACCCCCTTGTGACTATGTAGGTCCACCACTTATGGATAAATAATGAATCCTTTTGCAATAAATAGAAAAAAAATCAAGGAAAATCCAAACAACGCGACTTTTATAATAGCAATTTTCCTGAATTAGAAAAACAATTTATGATAAATTATTTTCATAATCACAAAAATGTAGAGCCACTGAAGATCATTCCTCTTATGTTCCACTCCTTTTATCTCTCAACATCCAACAAGTTGTCCAGTTGCCCAATTGGTCAATTTGGACCTAGTTGCATGGCAAAGAATGGTACTTGTATCGGAAGTTGAATTGAAGTGATAATTAACTTCTTCTCATTTAATAATGTATCAAGTTCAAATTTTGTAAATATAAAAAGATTTTGTTGAAAGTCTCACCCACCATAATAAGATATCCGATTCAAAATAATACAATTAAATGAAATTAGTAATTCTGAATACTTTGAAAAAAGAAGAGTGATACTTATATGAAGTAGAAGGTTACTACGTGAAGAAACTTTATATTTCCATCTTAAATAGACAAAATGAGCCCCAAATAACTTAATATTTTTTTAAGTAATTCACATTTTTGAATGGGTCACAATTTCATATTAAGCCAAATTAACAAAACAATATCAAACCATTTGGGGATTCACAACTTTATATTGGTCCCCTCGCAGAAATTCAAAAAGATCTAGTAAAGATACAAAAGCTAAAATTTTCGATGAAAACAACAAAATAATCATCATAAAATTGTTTATGTTAAAATTAGATATTAATCGATTTGATTATTTAGAGGGGACAAAGTCTTCATACAAATTTTGAATTTATTTTTTCATTTAACAAAAATATTTTTTGTTAAAATGAGAGGCTTCTAGGCTTACCAAAAATACATTATATATACGTACATATAAACTATTGACACATTACAAAAAAATGGTTGGTGCATGAATGTCTTAGTCATTGATTGGTCGGCCTAGCTTAGTGGGAGTCAAGTCAAGCCATAGTTATTTCATTTGAGGGCAAACACCAAAGTAACCAACAATTATCCTGTTTGGCATATACATTCTTCATGAAACGGACAATTTTGGGCACTAGCTAGCCTCTAACTTGTTCATGGTATACCATCTCTATTTTATAGTAAACCAAATATTATTATTATTATTATTATTATTATTATTATTATTATTATTATTATTATTATTATTATTATTATTATTATTATTATTATTATTATTATTATTATTATTATTATTATTATTATTATTATTATTATTTAAGGGCTTCTAAGTACTAGAGTAAATAATTTCGTGTTTTATTCAAAGGTTACACTTACACTTGGAGAGAGATAGATAAACAACAAAAAAAATCTAATTAACAATTATGCTAATTATTCTAATGGAAGATACCCTAGGGATCAAATCCACTTATAACTAGTAATTGTCTACTCAGTAGGTGTTAGCATTCCACAGATGCCTTATTTATCCTTGATATAGCAATCTTAATCGGAGTCTGAATGACTACTTTGGTTATTTGTACATATGTCATAATTGCATTAAGACATAGGACAAACAAAAAAAACACATATTTTTAGAACGTATGCATGTGTCTTACTTGTCAAATAGATTATATAATCATACTTGAATTCAATCACCTAAAAACATGAAAAAAAAAGAAGAAAGAACTTGAATTTTATCCCTTCCAACTTGATTAAATTTTGAACTCAAAATCTATTTAAGCGAGAAACATAAGGTTTTAGTTCTCGTGATTTAGGATACACAAACATAAAAAAAGAGACTTTTCATGACCTAGGATATATGGTTTAGTTCATCTGACTTAATAATTTAACTCGAATCATAACTTGAATACTAAATTCCATCGGTGTGTTATCAATGTTTGGATCACGTGAGTATATTTTAATTACCATGGATAGGAAAATAAGTAAATGGTAAATTTTTTTTGCTCTCATCAATATCAATAGTAGGGTGGAGAATTTTTATTAACAAACATAAATAATATGAATCATTGATTATAAATGTTGTAGGCAAAGTATAAATAAGAGTTATTTTATCATAGATGTGAACACGACTATTCTTATTTGATATTTTTAAAAAAATAATATTTCGTATGCAATTGACTATTGATTCATCACGTAGATTTTACAACGTATCTTGAGAAGCATGAACTTATGGTTGATGTCGTTATTAACACAATTGTCTCAAGTGATGAAGTTATTGTGAAAAAGTACCAAGTTATATCTGGTACATCTGAACTATCAATTCATATGGCAAACAATACTTTTTATTTAGATTGTCAAGAAACTATATAGCCAATTGTTCTAGCTATATTGCAGCATAAAAAGCAACTTATCCTAGATATGCCCACATAGGCAAGTATATGAATAACTGAATACCTAATTTTAGACAGCTTTAGAATTTTGAATCATTTAGTTGATACACGTTACAAACAGATATTTGACATTTATTTTTATTGCATTAAAATATAACTAGATGAACATTATAAGTTAATTATATATTTCAATGTTATCTTAATATTTTTTGCTTTTTCTTATCTCATTTATAAAAATATTAAATCTTTTTTGTAGTTACGAGATATTCACAAATATAACTAAACAACTTATTTTAAAAAAAATAATTATATCCATATAGGACATTAGTTTATTGCTACATTATCTAACATACTAAAATTAAGAAAAAAATGAAGGTGCTCCCTACTTAACTTCTCAATCGCAAGATAGATTTTTTTTCTTTCCTAAATTTTTTTTATATTTACCGTATCCTACGATTAAGGAGATAGGTAACATGATGCTCTCTACTTAAGTAGGAAGCATCTTCATTGAATCCTAAAAATTAATATTCAAACAGAAAGCTCGAAGCTCCTCTTAGTTACACTTTGTCTTCAAACAACATAAGCAAATTAGGTACACATGCATAAAGCACATACATGCAAGCTTTTATTCACATAAATAAGTAAAGGTTAGACTTCCTCGATGCGAACAGAATTGATGATGAGTCCTTCCTTTATATGACTTGTGTCGGTCTCAGTGAGGGAGAATTGGATATCGCCATTAGTGGACGCTATGAATTCACCGACTTCTAGGTCCGTCCAGACACCCAAACTGATATCTCTGTCAAATTGCATTTCTCTTTTTACCTCCCTTTTGTCGGGCAATATGATCTTCATTGTCACCGGCTTTACCCAATCACCAAGTGGTTCCACCATCATCACTCTGAACACCACTCTATATGTTAAGCCCTCATCCAGCCTACTCATCTGATATGAACCACTTATATGTAGCCACCACACCATCATCAACTTTGCAACTTTAATTTGCCTTCGTGATGAGCTGCAAAAATGCACGTATTGTGAAAGAAAAAAAATGAGAGAAAAAAAGGAATAAGTGGTGGTAACGGAGGGTTTGGACCGTTAGGCCCAAGTTCATAGTCCGTCACTAATTTCCATGAGGGGTGCGGGTGCGAAGACCCCGATTTCCATAGAGGGTGCAAGAACAAAACCCCCGAGGTACGAATCTTTATAAATAAGAATAAGATTTTATGATATACTCTCTTCTAAAAAAATTTTGTGGTGGTTTTTTTTCCCCTGGATGTTTTCCTCTTGTTCATATTAATCAAGAGAATTTTGCAATGTTAATTTTTTTTCTCATTTTAATTTGTTATTTTGATTCTTGATCGATCCCTTACCCCATATGTGTGTGTGTGTATATATATATATATATATAGATAAATACATAGATAGTATGTATGTATGTATGTATGTATGTATGTATACACACCAAATAAAATAATTGCATAATTATTTCCCTTAATACAAAACTATAATAAGTTTAGTAAACATGGTTATATACGTACATGACTCTATATTTTTTTTTACCTTTTACTTGTACTATGACCATCTTTGTATATATAATGGAAATAAAAGTTAATTTATAAGATAAATTTATAAATTTAATTTTGATGTATTTTCTATCTGAAAAAAGGGAACTTTAGATGCCTTCTTTTGAGGTTTGGACCTTAGTAAAGTCGAAATACTAGGGAAACAAGAATGTGACACATCAATTCACCTCTAGAGTGAACGAAGAAGAGGTCAATAGTGGAGTTTATGTATTTTTGTATTCAATAGTTTATCTTTCCTTACTTGTATTAGGCTAGTTAACCTTTCTTTATAACCAAAAAAGTTGAAATACTTTTATGTATGAATTAGTATTCTTTTTCTACCAAAAAAATATTTTATTTTGGATGGTACAAAAATATATAGCAATGGATATTCAATTTGTTGTGAATATTAAGTAAGAGAAAAGATTAAACATATAAAAGAATAAAGTTATATTAAAACTTGAAAAATTTAAACACAGTATCCTTGAACCCCCTTATCCCTAGTCTCATAGGAAGGATCATCACGAATTTTCATAACACTCTCTCACACTCGGATGGAATATTAATGGGAATATGAAATGTAACTGTTTCCAATCCCTTGTTACCTCTCTAATCCTATATTTCTACACCAATTGAAAATTTTAAATCTCATAAAAATCAAACAATATAAGAATGATAAGTAAATAGTAATAAAATTTTAACTTAATTATATGTTACAAATCTCACTCACTTAAAGTCCAATATTAAAAATTTACACTTTGGATTTTTTTATTGAACTGGAAACTTATGTCAATCGAGTTTGTAATAGATTTGATAACGTACCTCTCACCATCTGTCATTTTTATCCACTGCCAATATCTAGGGTCTTCGACCCATACGACATACAAGTCTCTTGCATATAAGATCACATCCTTTGAGGTGAACTGCATGCAAGCATCAAATATGAATCTATAAGGATATCATGAATCCTACTTGTCTATTAACTTATGAAAGTTGTACATTAACCTATGCAAGGCAAACATAACATCAATTTGAAAAAAAATTTGTTTCATATGTCTAATAGTCACAAAAAAATCTAGTTTACTTAAGAAAAAAACATTATATATACATATAATCATTTACGCTAATTTTTTTTACCATGGGTATCAACCAACTTATAAGAAAAATATATGAAATAAGATAGAACAATGATGTAGCATAGTAGTGCAAACCTTGACTCAAATCAAGAGATTTCGAGTTTGATTTTTACCATAAGACTTATGTACTTTTTTTTTCTCTATTTACCTTTTTTAAGTATAACCAATTTGTCTAAATCACAAAAGGAGGTGGACCCACACTTTCTTATAAAAAAATCATCCTATTAGACCCCAATCCACTCACCCTAAAGTATAAAATCCCCAATTTGTCTCCTCTTTCTCTTTCATCCAAAAATGCAACTTGGCGAAGTTGAATCAAAAGAGAAGTTTTTTGCTACTGGTTGGGAAAGGAGCAAGAGTGAAGGGATAAGAGAAACAAGAGATTAGAAAACAAAGTGCAATTAGGAAAATCACTAAGAGGGAGGCTTTGAGTTTGATTCTATTTTTATGCAAAAAAAAATCGCTAGGAGCCTCACTAGACACAGTGAAGCATGCGATTCGGGACAACATAGGTTTGTGAGAATGAAGCCCGAAAACTACGATGACAAGTGAAAAAAGATCATCATTTTCATACTCATTTTTATATTAACACTAAATCATGTTGGTTCTATGATGTTAAGTGAAATTAGGATAGTCACTAAGCAGGAGACTTTGAGTTGGATACTCTTTTTATGCAAAAAAAAAATCACTAGGAGCCTCACTAGATATAGTCAAGCATGCGATTCGGGACAACATAGATTTGCCATAATAATGTCCCAAAATCTACGATGACAAGTGAAAAAAAAATCCTCTTTTTCATACTCATGATTTTTATGTTAACATGAACCATATATGTTGGTTCAATGATGTTAAAGGAGAAGGAAGAAATAAATAGGACAATAGCTTTAATATTAGAAAGGTACATGTTTAGTATTCTTATAATTCTAAAGTTCAATGGGAAGTTATCTATCAGCATGTTTATATTGTTTGATTCATTCTTTCAACATGTCCATGTTCTTAAAATTTTGTCATGTTTCTTTTGCGCCCAATTTGTTAATGTAGGAACTAGGGTTCATATATCAAGGATTATATAAAAAATTAGTATGAAAAATTACAACTCTAGAATTTCATTATTTATGACAATTGATTGACGACACATCCATAGTATAAGTATCAATTGATGTGAACTTTGACCAACTAAGTGGTCAGTCAATGACGATCCAATTGGGGCAGAAATGAAGTTTGACTAACCAACCAACCAATCACTAAACTATTATAGGAATGTGATCGGTCGCCAACCCATAACGGAAATTCGATCGACTGAAGTCAAAGTTAATAGTTTAATTTTGATTTCTAAATCTTTATATGTTTATTATACGTATAATTAAGTAAAGCATGTTATGTTCTCTTATGCACACTTATGTTGTATTCACTGTCATTGTTTGATGTATTAAATAGCCTAGAGATGATACTCATGCTCAATCATAATTATATCTAAAATATAAGCTATGTAGTACCTGTATTATTTTTCAATGTATTATAATTAAAAATGAGTTGAGAGAAGTTATGGACATGTTATAAGTTGGAGAGCTTTAAAGTGTCATTCGAATTATCATTTCTGGAAAAAAAGTTTCCAAAGCCACAAAAGAGGCAAAACTGAGATACAAGGTGCATCCTTGTCCTAATCGGCCTAAATAAGATAGTGTGTATATCAACCTTCAACCATGATCCTGAAGACAACTTTATTGAAGTTAGAATACTTCCAAAAGTTTTGTCACATAATAGGTATTGAAAGATAAAAAAAAATTTGACATGAACCAAATGTTAAGTCATAAGAACTATTTGCATTGAAAGTCAATGACAAATAAAACATATAAGGGACATATTGTATTGATAATGCTTAAAAAAGTTAGAATCAAATAGTGCATTATATTGACAATACATAAGTAAGATAAGAAAGTAAAAAAAAAAAAAAGATGAAAGATAAACTTAAAAGTTAGGTTGTGAGCATAATGTGCTAAAATGCTAAAGTCAAGAAAAATACATGATCATGTGATGATTACACAATCGGGCTAAAAGTCCTATTATATGTTCTGTGTTTATTATGGTGTTTATATGCATATTATATATAGATGATATGATTCATCCATGCTTCGTCCTTCACACATTCTAAAGGATGGATGTTGCTTGCTTTCATATCGTGCATGTTAGAAGGAATTGCATATGTTCATTGCATGTGATGATTGAGCGGCTCATGATGGACGATGCATGTGGATGAATAATGATCTTTCTTAGAGTCAAATTATGTTAAGTTATATTGTATTTTTCTTATATTGCAAAGGATTAAATATCACCTTTATGCATGTTATGAAAGATTATGTTGTGTTTTAGTAATTACAATGTCAAGTTTTATAAATTCATATTGCCAATTTTGCATTTTCGTTCATTATTTTGTCCATGTCATGATTTTGTATATATGTCTTTCCCTGATTTTGTTTGTTGTCTTGATCTTTCATAAAACCTTCTGCTTATTATTTATTGTGTTGACGATGAGTCGATAATCATGTTAAGTTATAATATCCCATATCATCCTGAGGATCACCTCGAGCATGTGTCAAATATTGATTTGTTACACTTTATTTATATGCATGGCAAGTCATGTTTTTTAGGTGTTACACTTTGTGATAATGGTTAGCTTTAAAAGTTTAATATGATATCAGAACATATGAAGATATCATAATTATCTTCAAACTTGGACAAAGTTCATAAAAAAAATATTTTACATTGTTCGTCTAAAGATTTGAGCAGTATGCATATATTTATATATATAAGAGATATATGGTTTAGTTCATTTGACTTGAGAGTTTAACTCAACTCATAACTTAAGTACTAAATTCTATCATTGTGACATCAAGATTTGTATTCCGTGAATATTTTTTAATTGTTATGAATAGGAAAAATAAGTAAATGGGATATTTTTTGTCGTCAATATCAATAGTAGTGTAGAGATTGTTTATTAATTAACACAAATAATTTGAACCATTGAATATAAATTTGTATGTAAAATATAAATAAGAGTTATTTTATTTGACATAAATGTTAATATGACTATTATTATTTAATATTTTTGTATGTAATTAATTATTGATTCATCAAAGTTCTCTTAAGCTAAGAGTTTTTTTTCCGACCACCATCCTTAAACTATCAACTCCTAGAAAATTTGATATTAGCTACTTACCTTTTATGAACTTTTCAAGTGTTTCTACTTCATCCCAAATCACATATTGTTAATTTTTTCCATTATCTTATATCTTTTTATATTTATAAAATTAACATTTTACTCTTCAATAATAAGATATAGAAATATTTAAAGATATAAAACAAAATAAGGTTGAACTTCAATGTAGTGTGCGAAGGAACCCTAGGTTGAACAAGGTGCTTGGGGATGTCCATATTTTTTTTAAAAAAATATATATTTTATTATTGAAGGATTAAAGACATTTTGACAAATATAAAAAGTATATGATATTGAAAAACTAACACAATTAGCGCTTCGAGGTAAAATAAAAATGTTTAAAAGTTTGAAAGTAAATGACTATTACTAAAATATAAGGATTAGTTCGGAAAAGGCGAGGTACATGAAATAAAAAAAATCTAGAATAAATGAAGAATCTTTAAATAGGTAATATGTTGAGAATTATTTCCACATACCTTGCTAGGTATGAAGTGGATTGTTAATCATCAATCCGTATTTTGACGGGACAATTTCTCCAAACTTTGAAATTATTAATCCAATTATTATCTCTCTTAATGTAGGATTTTGATTTCATTCTTGATTAATCAGTTCTTATTTCACTTCAAATTTATTATAGACATTTTGATCATTGATCTCCATATCATATTTTAATTTCTCAAATTTATTTTATAATAAAATACACCAACTTTCAAATTATAATAAAACAATCCTCCTCACAGATAAATAAATTATCTATATATAATATTAAAATATTAAAAAGCTGGGGGGAGGGGCAAGTTTCTGCCAGCTGGGCAAAATAGAAAAGAGGAGATTCCAAAATTTTTCAATAGGAGATATTAATAATGGATGCTTATCATCCTAACCACTCGTAATAGCATGGATGATAATTTAATCAATTTTTGGAAGCGTTTATTTTATGTCAGTATTAAAGGAAATTTTAGAAAAAAAAATTTATATATATATATATATATATAATATTTGTTTGGGTCTTGGGTGTACAAAACAATTATTATTTGATTTATTTGAAGTTGATGTAAAGTAGGGGCGGACCCACATATAGTCCGGAAGGAGGTCCGGTCCCCCCAACTTTTTGGTATATATAATATATATGTATATATATATACTAATAATTATAGTTACTAAGTAAAATAAATACTAATAAATTATCATAATTATCTAACTGATCTAATGGATAAGTAATTTTAGTTAACATCTAGAAGTTTAGGATTCAAATCTTGACCCTTCTTATTTTTTTTGTAACTTATTGTTATATATTTTGGTCCCCCTAATTTTTTTCTTGGGTTCGTCCCTGATATAAAGAGCAGAACGATATTTTTCTAATTAAATTAATTATTTTAAAAATCAAATTCAAAATTATTAAATTTTATTAGTTATGAGACACAATTCTAACTGATTTTGCCACTTGGTTTATATATAATATTTTATATGGATATCATCTACATGACACATGACTGTCATGTCTGGAGGGTAAGTTAAGGAAATTATTGTATTATCAGCTACTTGATCATTTTGGTGAACTGACTTAATTCCATTCATCATCTATCAATCAATCAAGATATATATAGAAATAAGAACTCGCCTTTCTCTTTGGCACGGTCGCCGTCGCCGGCGGCAAAGTGGTCCTCTGCAGAGCCTGCACTTTCTTGAGCATCCCGGCGGCCTTCGCCCCGACCATGTACCTGGAATAGACGTACTTGCATGAGGGCAACAATTAACAACCGGGCATCGTACTTAGCTTAATTTGATGGTGTTCACCTCGTTCTGACCAGCGGATCGAGTAGCCGACTGACTCATCTACCAGCAGCTGACCTTGCAGGATCCACTCCACCTGACATGAGATCTTAATTTGGCGCTAGCTCTTCTACTATTTGAGATGCGTTGTAGTGGACGAGAGAGGGAGAGAGACCAGCCTTCTCGGAGAGAGAGGGAGGGAGGGAGAGAGAGAGAGAGAGAGAGA
>LTAE01002336.1:21156-44838 GCA_001647135.1 Pontederia paniculata | reverse complement strand
GTGAAGCATGGTGACCCTTTATCTTATCCACATAATTAATCCTTAATGTTCATAAGACATGATATGAAGTAAAACATCTTTCAATATTTAACAACTTAAATCTTTCATCATTCATGGCTTTAATAGAAAATCAGCATCTTTTGTCACGACCCGTGAAATACATATCACGGCCGTGATAAAAGGTTTCACGGCCCGTGATGAACATATCACGACCGTGATAATAGGCTTTACGGCCCGTGATGAACAGATCACGGCCGTTACGACCTTCATACCATCCATGTCGTCCTTCGTCACGACTCGTTATGAATCATCACGACCCGTGATGTTCGTGGTTGTGAACCCAGCTCACGGCGCGATTCCGACAGTTGCTTACCTGTAATTCACGGCCCGTAATGTAACATCATGACCCGTAACGTAAGGTCACGGTCCGTAAGGTGCGTGTTGTCTTGGCATCACGGGCATAACGAGTTCGTCACAACGGTCGCGACATCATGTGCTTCTCGATCACGGCCCGTGATGTCTCTCACGGTCCGTGACTGGGGACTTCACGGCCCGTGATATACTTATCACGGCCCGTGACGGGACACGGCGTCGCTCAATTGCAAATTGCCGAGCCGCTCCATTTTTGTCACGGTCGTGAAACCCTGTTCACGATCGTGACGTCGCAGAACGTTATTTTTGCATAATTAACTTATATTTTTGCAGGATTAATTCTAAGTATTTCTAGGGTTAATCCAGGGTTAAAATTCTAAACAATTCTTATCAAAAGGAACCCTGGAATATAATTATTTTATTCATCCAGGGATCAAATAACCTAATTAAACATCTTAATCATTATGTCTAGCATGAACCCTAGCATGCAATTTAAATATCATAACAACCTATCTGTTGGGATCCGCCTGTTTACATACCGTGTCTTGTAAGGTCTTAGAAATTTTTTTGTCTTCTCCTTGCTCCAAGTTCTACTAGTAATCTCCTTCAAGTTATCCTAAGATTTTTGTGATCATCCTAGGGTGAGAGAGGGAGAGAAGAGAGACAAAGGACAATCTAGGGAAAAAGACAAAGTTCTTACCTAATCACCTTTTGGGAGAGAGAGAAGGGAGAGAAAAAGATTCTTACGGTGGTTTCAATCTTGAGGGAGAAATAATGAGGGCTTTTCTCTCTCTATAGGTGTTTATATAGGTTTCACTAGTCTAATCCTACACAAACTCATCTCTTATCTCTAACTCTATCTTTAATCTCTTAATTATTCTAACCCAATCTTTATTTATCCTATTCCCATTAGAAGTCCAACTAATAAACTATTATTCATTTAATTAAATCTTTTGTTTCTTTCTTTTTTTTTAGTTTACGGGTATTACATTATATGTCCATCATAAATAATTGAATAAATTAAAAAATAAAAATATTAGAAACAAATTATAAAAGTCATTATTTTTATTATCGTTTTCTTGTCTATTCATCATTTATTTTATTTTTTTCATTCGTCGAGCTTGTTTCACCTACTTTACTATTCTTATTACATTTGTTATTCCATTTGTTGATGTATTTTTATAAGTCATTGTTATAATAATTAATCCTTTTATTTAAATTGTTCGTCAATGTATTATTGCATCTATTCAATTGAATAGTCCGACACAAATTTATGTATTGATTCTAAATCAGAATAAGTCATAGATGATTCAAAATCATACATTTTTTTTATTCCTACCGATATTGTTCCTCTTCAAAATTCTCTTGTCCACTTTGCAAAAAACTGGTGCGATGATATTGTTCAATTTACACCTTGACACTTAACATGGATCTGGTATGTAATCGGATGGGGGCTACAGCAGCATCTATCTTCTACTTTCATACTAGCCTTCACGGCCTCACCAAAGTTATAATTAATTCAAATATCGTACATCAAAGATATAATTAAAAATGAATATTTATTTTTCTCGTACAATGTAAATAAAAAATAAATAAAAACTCACAAAGTTACCAGCAGCTGTATATGACCATTACTTCTAGTCTACCTTGCTCACACACAAAATTAAGATGTCATGATCTTTCACAAAAAAAATTCAATCAAAATAGAATTTAAATGTGATTATTTCAATTTTATTTGATTGTTTGTGCATAAAAATCATTAAGTTGAAAATAAAAATGTTTCTTATGTGTAGGATAAAATAAATAAATAATACGTTCTCTTTTTTTTCCCAAATTTTCATTAGTTCGGATCACCTGAAATATTTTTCGGAATTTCCTATCTTAAATTTTTGGAGGTTGTTTCATTTACCCCGTACTTCCATTTTCTATTTTGAACTAAGAAATTAGTCATTTGCTTCTAATCAAATATTTCACTTTACCCTGCTGCTTTTCTTTATTTTTGTTTATCCAATTATAATTTTACAATTTATTATACTTTAAAAATTGAAAATAAATATATTTTTGTTGATATAATTGTCGAGACTAAGCTGCAAGAAATATGGAGACAATCGAAAGAAAAAAGAAAAAAAAGTTATCAGAAAATATAACAAAAGCTTTCAATCAGCTAAGCTGCAACGTTTCTAACTTTCAGTCAGCTACTCCCAAAAGCTTACGGGTTTGGAATTTAATTATTTGATATTTTATTCTGAATATGTCTTTTTCATTTTAAAATATTTTATTTATAAATATCATTAATATTCCACATTTCTAATTTTTCTTATGACCATAAAGAAGATTTCTTTCCATTTTAAATTGATTAATATTATTTTCTCCATCATCATGATAAAATACAATTCTTAAAAATAATATATATTATTTATTATATTACAATAAAAAGAAACATGAATATACAATAATTAGTTCCAGCACAATGTTCACCAACTATTTTTATTAAATTTAAAAATAACATAGTATCCGTTATCCATTAGTAAAATTTTATCCGATAATTTCAAAATGTTTTCCAAATTAATGGCTATGGCTTCGGGCAAAGTTAATAATTTGATTAACATATAGAATATTGACTAACAAATAGAGAATGACTATTATATATTAGATGATGATAGATATGGATTTGATTAATATATTAAATAAAAGTATTTGCTAAATATAGTGTTTGAATTAATTGAAAACTACAAGGTGATATAATTAGACATAAGACATAATTTTGCATTTTTATTTATATGAGATATTTTGTTATATTAAGGATAAAACCTTATTTATATGATTTTTTTTAAAATAATATTAGTCTAAATCCGTGTGATACACCAACACTACTGATATAATTTATATATATTTACATCAATAATATTAAAATAAATTGATCAAAATAAAATTAAGGACATTAAATTATTAAATATTTGAAGATTGTAGAAAAATCATATTGAGGTAAAATAGTAAGTTTAGACTTTTGTGTTACCTCAATTTTTCTCAAAAAGGTTGGGGAGCTCACTTAGTATTTTTGCTAAATATGCTATTTAATGGTGATTTAATCCGTCAAATTTAATTTTGATGGTACAAGATTAAATTTAATTAAAATATATTTTAAAATTTTAATTTTATACCGTCAAAAATGAATCTAACGATTTTGATCACTGCTAAATAGCTTGCTTAGCAAAAATGCTAAGTAGGCTTCATTTCTCCTTTCTCAAAAAGAGGTTGGGGAACCTACTTAGAACTTCTGCAAAGTAGGCTACTTAGCGGTGATCTAATCCGTCAAATTTAATTTTGATGGTACAAGATTAAATTTAAAATATATTTTAAAATTTTGATCTTATATCGTTAAAAACGAATCTAACGATCTTGATTAGCCTAGTTATGTTAAATTTTAATATTCTTATTATTATAATTAAAATAATAACTTTTATATCTAGTTTGTTTAATTATAATTATATATATATTTATATATGCATAATATATATGTATATATAATATACTGAAATAAAATAGAATTTCACACTGATGCTAAAAGTAGCAACAAAATTTGTTAACATAGTTTGATACTCTTTTAAAATATTTATTATTTTTTCAAAATAAAATTTATTAGTTTGCATGTGTTGTAACCCTTTTAACATAACTATTGTCTTTTTTTCTTTTTTCCAAGGAAACAATCATTGAGGAAAAATATAAAAATGCAATTTTATCGTTTCCTAACTTACTTGATTAATCGTTTAAAATAACCTATTGTTTTCTTCCTTTTTTTCCAAGAAAACAATTATTGTGAAACAAAAAAAAAAGAATTTGTTCCTGATTACTTGATTTAGGACTCTTAAAAATAAATATTATTTGTTTTTACTTTTTATTTTTTACAAAATAGTTATCCCAAAAAAACAAGAAATTATTTTTCTTGAAGTAATTGTTATTTTCTTAATTTTTTCATGCAAATATAATTCTGAAAAGAAAATTTAAAATATTATTAATTTGCATTGTTAGTTATCTTTAAATATAATCAGTACTTTTTTTACTATTTCTCCGGTAATTTATTTATATAAATTTCTAGTTTTATATTTTCCTAATTTACTTGATAAAGTTCTCCCTTAGAATGATTATTATTTTCTTATTTTTTTTTAATTTTTCTAGGAAAACAATAGCCCAAAATTAATAAGAAATTTAAAAATGTTTTCTTGAAGTTAACTTATGTTATATATTAATATTAATTATTTATTTTTTAAAGTGGTTTATTTGAGTCTGGACTTTTTAAGTACTTATTTTTGTTTATTCTCTCTTCAAGAAAAATAAAACTTACGAACAATTTAATTGATTTTTTTAATATGCAGTAGATAATTAAAATAATCTATTTAGATAAAGCGATATAAAACAAAAAAAACATCATGTTATTTAAATGTTATTATTTTAATATATAGATACGCTAATTCTATAATTTTTCTATGAAATAATAATTATATAAACGAATAACATGACATACATCATTTTTTAATAAGTAAAATATATTTATCTTTATGTAAGTATCATTTAATTTTTGATATTTTGAAACAATATCATATATTATTTCTTATTTAATTATATCTTTTTATTTGTTTCTACGAATTTGGGATATGCCACTTGTCTTCTTGCTACCTATATAAATATTATTATCTAAAATAACAAACTTTTAATCATAAATTGTTTTTTTCTAAAATTCAAATTTTATTACTCGACTATTAAGAAGATTCAATTTTGATTCTCATTAGTTGGACTTATGATTTATGCTTCCTTTACTTTTCAGAGCTTACTTTTGAAATAGGAAAAATATTATCATTTTATCTAACTAATTTTTTATAGTCTAAGAAAATTATAATATTTTAGAAATAATATTTAAATTTATAAGAGATTATCATGTGGCATATATATATATATATATATATATATATATATATATATATATATTGTGCATACAATGCAATCACATGTATTTTGAATTTTAAATAAAATATTTTTTATTAGCCTCACATATTTTTATTTTGAATTTTATACACACTAATGCAATATATATATTTTTTTAAATTGAAAGAAACTAAAATTTTAAAATATTACATTCATTGTATTGTTATTCGATAATTATTTTTATATTAATATGTTATTATCATAATTTCTTATATGAACGTTTCTATTTTTACTTGTGTTACATTTTTAAATATATTATATTATTACCTTAAGCATCTCATGTGTCAACAAATTTCCAATTCAATTCAGTCAAGAATCTTTAAGATAATTCTTATAAATTTGCCTAATTTATTTTTTGTTTAACTTATTCAAATTTTCCTATTCTTATATTCCTATCTACTCTTTTATTTGTTATTATCTATCTATTAAAAAACATTATCTGAAATTGTGCTCGCCGCCTCTCATGCTCTCTCTCCCTCTACTATTAAAGAGGATAAAAAGCGTGAGGATGCAAACTACACACTTAAAACCCACACTACTTCCTTATTTATAATTAAATATTTATAACAATAAATTAATATTATATATTGCCCATTAACTATTTTCAGTTATCTTAAATTATATATGTTTACCGATCTAAAAGAGTTATTAGCATAAACTAATATCTAATCATGTAAATGATATATATGATAATTATAGTTAAAATATTATGAAAATAATAATAATAATAATAATAATAATAATAATAATAATAATAGTAATAATAATAATAATAATAATTAATATTATTATTATTATTAGGGCAAAATGTTGTTGTCTCCTATTTAATTGGGGGACAACTTGAGGCTCATCGTATCAGCCGTTGGATCAGAGATCCACGGCTATAATAAAAAGTGACTAAACTGTTTACAACCGTGATCCAATGACTGATACAATGGGTCTCAAATTGTCCCCTATTTAAATAGGGGACAACAACATTAAACCCTTATTATTATTATTATTATTATTATTATTATTATTATTATTATTATTATTATTATTATTATTATTATTATTATTATTATTATTATTATTATTATTATTATTATTATTATTATTATTATTATTTGGAATAGAGGCTAATGTTGCATGGTGACTCAACAAAATTTAAAAATAATTATTTTAAAAATAAAATAAAGAAAAATATATTTATTATTTATTTAAAAGAATCATAAGTCATTAAAATTAAAAATAAATATAAATCGATTGTTATTTATCAGAATTACTATTTTCCTGAAAAAATAAAAGTAATAAAATAATAATTATTTAAAAAAGATTCCTAACACAAGTTATTATTTTTATTTTCATAATTATTGTTTTTCTAGAGAAAAAAAGGAAGAAATATAATTATTCTTTTTAAAGAGTCCAAACTCAATTAAATTAAGAAAATTAAAATTGCAACACAAAATCATTATGCCATAGATATTTTCAAAACATTAGTTATTTTTGAAAAAGACTAAGGAAAGTAAAAAAACAAAAAAATGTCTATGAAAACGTTATTATGTCCATAAAGCTGAAATATATTAAACAATAAAAAAATGAGTTTGCAAAATAAAATTCCTAAACTTCAACATAATTTGAAGTTTTAAATCAGTAACTAAACAAACAAATTATTATTTCAGTATAGATATAATGATTTTTAACAATAAATTTATATAATAATATATTTTGTTAATTGTCTATAATTGTGACAATAGTTAATTAATCGTAACCGTGCAAATAAATTTGATTAATGTAATAATCATTCGAATCTATTTTAAATCAAGTAATTAGACAAAAATTCGGTCCATTGATTCATGGGATTCACCCCCGAATTCGAGTCAACTTTCATACTAGGTTGATATTTTTTCAAAAAAAAGTTAAGTATGTCGAAGTATGTCTATTCTTTGTTTTCTAAAAATCAGCACATAATCAGCGTCGGAGCCACTCGAATTCAGGTGGGTATAAAATTATTGTATTCTAGTATTATTTAATCGACAATAAGGTTTTAATTATATATTAAATTTTAATATTTTATTTGATATATTATAGTTTGAAATCTTTTTTTTATATTTTTTCACCATTTATTCTACTTTATTATTTACTCAAATGTCAAGCTGATCATTTCGTTATAAATGTAATTACTGTTTGTTGTTCTCCCATATTTTTTTGTAAATTTTAATTTCTCCTGTCCCGAATTTTACTTAACCTGTGCTAAAATATTAAATCTTGTCTCATCATTATAAATATTTTTTATATATGTGTTGTAGTACATTTGTAATTCTTATTCTAATTTACAGTTAGAAATATTCCTACTTCACAAAATATATGCTATGTAATTAATAATAGTGTTAAATAATTATTTAAGAAAATAAAATGTTGATACTTCATCGAGAGAATATAACATTCATTGCGTGAAAAGTTTTTTTTATTATTATTTTCTTTCGAGAATATAACATTCATTGCGTGAAATTTTTTTTTATCATTTTCTTTTATTTGATCATATATTTGTGTTTATACTTTATTGTGCCATATCATACTTAAAATGTTTATACATTTTGTTAACTTGAGCATTTTTTAAAAAAATTAAAACTAAAGTCGAAAAGATATCGATTTTGATCTTTTGATTAACACAAGAAAATGAATGTGTTTATGCTGAATGCTATAATTAAAAAGTAAATTGATTGGTATTGAGAACAATCACATTTTAAAATCTTATAGTACATCATGTATTACAAACAGCAATGACATTCAATAACTCACGACAATTCACTAAATTTTTTAATTTCTTTTCAAGAGAACTCATTGATTTGCTTAAGAAAAGGATAGATAAAAAATACGTAATTTCCTTTCTTAATCTCCCATTTTTTTTCATTAGAATGATTTGCAAATCGAGGCAAATATTTGTAGACATTTGAGGCCCAAATGAGTGACTCGAGGTGTCCGACGCCAACAGGCATCCATCGTGTCACTCCACAAAGCGTCGCCATTTCATGAAATTAAAAAAGGAGCTGTCACTTCAAAATAATTCTGAACGTAATTATTAGGTTCTTCTCGTATTTGTCTAACTATACTTTCTTCTCTTTTTTATTTGAATTTTTTTTCCAATCCAATGGTGAACAACTGCTCTAAAAAAGATTCATGGGTCAGCACGGCTGAAAGTCGTGTCGTGCCTACCTAAATGAAATTTGGATACCACACGACAGAAAGCTCGATAGCTCGAGCTCGACGTGATCCATTTACACATATTTAAAAAAAAAAGATTATTACTTTTTTAATTTATCCTCCCAAAAAATATGCCATATATTTTACATAATAACAAATACTAATAGTATAACTGTATAAGTTAGACTTAGGTTCTTTAATTATCGTACTTATATCATATTCATAGAATATTATTACATTTATTAATGGAACTCGTTGCATTTATCTTAATAATTAAGTGCATGTGATTAATGTAATGCTACATGAGTAGAGAAAAGGGATCCAAAACATGTGGATCATATAAAACAGAAAAGATAGTGGCATGGTGCTATACTGCTATAGCATGAAGAGCCGGTTTTGCTCTACATAATCGAAGAGAGTTATTAGAACGGTTACTTTGATACTCATAATATATACTAACTTGATAAAATATTAATTATACTATAATTGAAATAAAATGTTGGCGGCTCGACTGAATCGGTCCATATAATCAAGAAGGGTATTTCGGTATGATACGATACTATACCAATATGATATCATCACGATTACGATGAAGTATAAATTGATTTGCAAAATGATAGGATAACGAACACGATGAAGTATAAATTAAGTAATAGGAGCAACTTCAACTTTGTGAGAAGCCTCTAACTTCATAGGAGGTGAAGGAACTTTATACTTTGTAATGATGTACTCATCAAATCAATCTTATTTATTATTATTTTTGCCGTGGGAGGAACAGTACATGAGGGGTTAAAGTACATGAGGGGGTTTAAGAAGGGTGTGCATTCATCAAATCGAATGTATAAGTACATGAGGGGTCAGATTTTAGATTTTGTATTGCTACAACAATATATCATACTTAAATCTAAAAACTCGGAGAGCATGTATAAGTACAAAGGGTGGGACATGTAGCAAAAAAAATTATAGGTTGGAGAGTCTACTTAGCATTTTTGCTAAATAAGTTCTTTAACGATGATTCATACTGTCAAATTTAATTTTAACGATTTAAAATTAAAATAAAAAATTTAAAATTTCTTTTAATCACTTGATCTTAGATTGTCAGAATTGAATCTGACAATTAGAATTATCGCTAAAGAGTCTATTTAGCGCTTTTGCCAAATAAACTCTCTTTCTTCAAAAAATTATATATAAGATTTATCACTATATATCTCAATTCTATTCCATGCATATTTTAAACTTCGGCAAAATTAATGATCTCGAAAATTTTGTTATACTAAGTAGGCTCTTTAATGATGATTCAAACTGTCAAATTTTATTTTGATAATTTAAAATTAAAATAAAAAATTTAAAATCTCTTTTAATCACTTGATCTTATATCTCTTTAACGATTAGAATCATCGTAAGAGCCTATTTAGTATTTTTACCAAATAGACTCTCTTTTTTCAAAAAATTATATATAAGATTTATCACTATATATCTCAATTCTAATCCATATATTTTTTAAACTTCGGCAAAATTAATGATCTCGAAAATTTGTAACACATTTTCCAATAAATTGCGTAAATAGAATTATACTTTTAGATTATGATGGACTAGCTGACAGCCATACAAAATGCTCAACTGATCATCACGACACATGAGGTGCCTAAAGTATTGGCTTTGACGAGAAATTTGTTTTTTCACAACAACAATAATTTTCCAGATAGAAGATTGTGGTAAAGGTGCGTCAAGTTATTTTCTTCGTAGTAAAGCGTGCATGAACTAATTAACGGGTTGTACATTTTATGATTTTAAAAACATTATATTGTTCAATATATTATATTATTAAGTACATTTGATCCACGCATGAACTAATTAACGGACGAAAACGAGCACTTCTATATTCCTTTAAAAATTCTTTTAATTCCTCATAATGACATGTGCAAAATTTAAGAATAATATAATTATATAAGTATAACGAGAATTTTTAGCAGAATGAATTAGAAGAATTAATTTTTTTAATATTATTTGTCTTTTAGATATCAATGAATCTGCAGTACAATTTTGTGCTGCATATATGCAACATATATCTATATATCAAATTTATTTAAAATTAAATTAAATAAATATATTATGTGAAATTTAATAGTTAAACAATGTGTTGCATATATGGAATATATTTTTGTGCTGCACATACATTTTATTATTGGGAAAGGGGGCTCGATAAAAAAAATTATAAATGTGGATAGTTTATGTTGACATAATTATAAATTTAAAATGTGAATAATTATAATTGAAAATTTGAACTCTTTCCAATAAAAAGGTCTGGCTCAGGTGTGTGTTTTTTTTGTTACATCTGTATGTTTTAACTTGACAACACTGCCACTTCTCCTTCTGCACAGATTCGGTCAGCGTGAAGCCCGCGGTCTTTGTCGTCCCTCGTCATCATCAACACTAAAAGGATCCCATTCTACTGACGATAGATACAATCGATCACTTCCAATGTCATTCTTCTTCAACAAATAAAAGCCTCTCTCTCTCTCTCTCTCTCTCTCTCTCTCATGGATTACCTTGACAAGATCAAAATTTGACCAGTTGGGCCAGAGCGAGATAGTGATCCGAATCGCTACGACCAGCTGGGCAACAGTAAGTGGGACAGAGTACAGTGCAGTCACTTTGTTAGGGGCTTTGAGTTGGCTAGTCGGAGCTCTTCTTTTTGAGGTCGCCAGCTCCAAAGAACAGCAGAACAACACAGTCTCATTGGTCTTGGTGTTTGAGACTGGTAGTTCAAATGCCTTCACTAACAAAGTTCCCATCTGACTAGAAGCACTGCCAGGAGTGACAGAACTGAGAGAGAGAGAGAGAGATGTTGTTTGGTTGTAGTCACCTCGTGTGATTGTGTAGAACTGTACATTCCAATCAAAGATGGCGAAAAAACGAGAATAAGGGCGTGTTGCAGTGGCTCACCCCTCGACTTGAGCACCGAGGCTCCAGTTCGAATCCCACCGTGGGATTTATGTGCCCCTTTATTTTCAATATTTCCTTTCAATGTATTAGGCCATAGGCCTCCCTTTGTAATCGAAAAAAAAAAAGATGGCGAAAAAACATCGGAAAAGATGGAAGGTTGTATGGGTTAGTGAGAGAAGGGATGTGTCAGCCTGTCAGGAGCTCTTGACGTTTCGTTCGTTGGCCGGGTGGGTACATCTCGAGTGTCTGACCAGGCAAGGTTTTGTGAGCCCTTTTATTAATATTTATTTCATTTAACATTCTTTTAAAGTATAATAGCTAAAATAACACATGTTTCGGAAATTTATTTTTCTTAAATACTTCACTTGTTTCACGATTGGATCACAATTCTTATTACGCATATCAATAAAAAAGTTAATAATTAGGTATGAACACCAGTAAAATCGAACTAAACTAATGCCAAAACAGATTAGGTATGTTTTAAAATTTTAACAAATAAATAGGACTAAAGGCGCAAAACAGATTGAAATTTAATTTTAGCCTTATTTATTTACTAATTTAAGAAATCTAACCTATCTTAATATATAACTTATTAAGATATTGATTTATGTGCTAAAAGTTCCTTAAGTTTATAATATATCTTAATTATATTTTAGACTTAATATGAACGAGCCAAACTTACTTGAAGAGAATGTTATATTTTAATGTTAAGTATCAAACAAGTCGAGCAAGATTTAAATATGGCAAGACACGAGATACTTGTCCAATTTTATTATTTAATATGAAATTTATCAGGTTCATACGTAATAAGCACAATGAAAAAGAACATCAATTTGACCCCTCTTTATTGACTATTAACAATGGAGTAAATAAAATTAAAATACTAATTATTAAAGTAATTAATCATTCAATGTTTTTAAGACGGGAACAACTCTTTTTACAATTAGAAATTCAGAGTTTACGTCTTGACTACACTACATTTTTTTATTTTTTTTATTATTTATAGGTTTTTTAAGATTATTTGAATTGGATTTATTATTTAAATTTTTTAAGCTCTATAAATAAGACATACCTATGAATTTATCATTCATTATAGATATAATCCAATCAATAAAATTAAAATTCCTTTAGTTCTTTACAAAAATTTCATCTAAATGAGTTCATGCTAATCTCAAATTTAGTAATTATTTTTTATTTCATGATTTTTTTACAGAGGCCCGCCTACTTCGTGCTTCGCGCTTTCATCCCGTACAAGTGGTATAGGAGCAAGAATTTTGCCGCCTCCATTGACCACCGTTAGAAAAGCTAATGACAAGAGACCGCTCGATGAGGTGCTCAAGCAATTGGACACTATTATATTGACAATCCAGGTCTATTGCTTCATATGAATGCTATTAAAGAAGATTGTTGGTCTAGACCGAACATGCACATCACGACCAACTCAATGTTGCCTTGACCCTTAAACACAACTTCAACGATATCACCTAGAAGATTGTAAACAAAAAACAATATCAAACACTAAGAAATAAAATCTTTTGATTACTGATGATAAAGACTTATGCCAATTTATTGAAGAATTTGAAAACAAAATGACGATAGGTTATCAAATGAAGAATAATCATTGCTATACGAATTTTAAAATAATGTGCCCAAAGAACTATCATCAATAAGAAATATTCAACATTATATTTTTGACTAAATCTTTATAATGAGATTCTTAAAAAAGAGATTGAAAATTAGTGAGAATGAGCAGATTGCCTAAATAATGAGATTCTAAAATAAGAGATTGAGAAATTAGCTGAGGAAGATCAAAATACAGAAAATATGAGTCTTCACATAATGCCACTATCAAAATTAATCATTGGATATAAGCTTATAATTTCTCGTCTTGACGACATGCATGACCAACTTCAAAGCACAATAATATTCTCCAAACTTGATTTGAAAAATTGACCTCATAAAATTTGAATCCTTCAAATGGATTGGTGGAAGACAGCTTAGAAAATGAAAAATATAGTTGGATTTTCTTTGACGATAACTTATAAATGAGTTAAAATTTGAGAGGTAGATAATTGATGTGGATAACTCCTACAACAAGTAGGAATTTACGCCCAATAGATTTACACAATGGCTAGGACTAGTTTCTTTATATTAAACTATTTTATTTTCTTTATCTTTTAGGTTTCTTTGGGTTATTTGCATTGGGCTTATTAATCCTAGTTGAAACACGATTTATCTAAATCTTTTAAATCTTATGGATATGATCCATATGTATGAGTTTTATTATTCATTCTACTATAATCCAATCATTAAAAATAAAAAAAAATTACTTTTTTTCGAAAGAATTCATCTTCCATGAGTTTATACGAAAATTAGAATTTATTGTTCATTCTTTTTCTTCAACAAAAGGTCCATCCATTTTGAATTTCACGCTTCTATACCACAACACTTTATTTACTTATTAGCTCAATTTCATACATGTTTTAGGGTTCAATTAAACATAGGACATGAAAAGAATAAAGCTAAAAATAATTGGATGAGAAAAAAATGTCATCCAATATGAATTATCCAACTATATATTTTTAAGTTTCTATATCATTTTATTCATAAATAATACTCATTATAATTATATTATTATTTACTGAATATCCCTAATTCATAAATATATATTGGCCTCTGCTAATCCAATTATTGCCTTAGGTTCGTCCTTGGTGACACTCAAAATCAATAAATCATGAGAGGTTCATTAATCGGTCAATGAGATTTTTATAAAGAAGAGACTTAACGCGAATGTAAAGATATCAAATGTGTTACAAGTGAACAAGGGTTTAAAACATATTAACACTCCCTTATAGCTATTCTATTTTTTTTTCTCTTTCTCAAATAAATAATTAGTTATTTAGTAAGTATTTGTAAAAATCAAGTTAAACTCGTACATAAGTTAATATATTTCCTAAATTTCAACTTTCTAGATGTTCCGACTATTTTATTTGGTTAATGAATAATCAATTAATTTTTCAGAAGTACATTACGTTTGGACAAGTATATCAGTTAATAGTTTTCGCAAGAGATAACTCTGCTTGAAATTTTATTATATCATGATTTTACATTTTTTTTATTTTTTATGATTGTATTTCTTTAATTATTTTAGATATTCTTACATAAATATATACGTATATATTTGTAGAACTTCATATATATATATATTTATATATAAATATATATATATATATATATATATATATGTTATTGTTGCTACTTCCTGATTCGAAGTGACCAAACATATAAAGTTGAAGTTTGATGTGACTTCGAGTTGAGTTACATGTCCATTTATAAATTCATTCAAACAATCAAAGTGTTCTCTCTCACCTTCACCAAGCCGTGAAAACTGTAGAAAGAAACGATTTGATAACAAATCAGTAGAGGATAAAAAGCCTGCACCTGAGCCACATGAAGCAGGGTATTCATCAAGGACAGAATCAAAATAATATTCCTAGATGCAAGAGGTTCTCACCCCCTTTCTGATCCGTCTTTAGATGTACATCATGTCAAAACAATTATATCAATCCATGAAGAAAGTAAAATCGTATGTCAGAAAATACAAGATTGATTGAATTTTGAAAGTGTCTCTAATTTTAAATCAATTAGTTGAATTTTAGAAAATAAAAAACAATTTTTAATGCTCATTAAATACAATTGTAAATTCTTCATATCAAAGTTTGTTAAGGAGATACAAACTTCTAAAGAAATTATGGCATTTGTACAGTTATTTTCATTTTCTTTCTTTAACTTATAACTTATTTTCACTTTCACTTTTTAATTTAAAAAAAAATAATACCGCTTATGATTTTTGAATTATCAAACGCTCTGCATTTTATTCCACAATCGGATTTTCCATTCACTTTCTCTGTTTTGGTTTATTTAGTCACACTTTTATGGTTTTACCTTTATCATTTTAAAATCATTTTCTTAAAAAAACTTTTCCATTTACAAAGTAAAATAAAAGATCTTTAAAAGTGCTATACCTTTTATTTTTAAACTATTTTTTTTTCCAATTTTTTTTCAAATGATAATAAATAGTAAAATATAATTGTATAAGTTAATAAAAAGTTAGAGATGGGACTGAAAGTAACAAATAAGCTTCTTTCTAAACTTAATATGAGCCTTGAAATTTGGTGCCGATAATCATCTAGGATAAGAATCTTTCCTACATATTGCATATTGTTTATATTATCCTCTTTATTCGATAAGGGTGGGAGAGATGTAAATGCTGACAAACGGCTACCACAACAGCAGTTTAGGTAGGTAGTAGGCCATTAGTTTTAGGTACTAGGACTTGAATGTTATGCTGCTCGTTTGTAAGATGTTGATAACGAAGGCCTATGTGAGTCCAATTTTTCGACACTAAACATTTCCATGGTAAGGCCATGAGAAGAGACAATCATCAAATGCTTAGTTGTTCATCTTAATTATCAGTGAGCAAATAGGCATCATAAATTATAATTTGTTCGAAAGGACTGGTTTTTATATCATGAAATATTAAAAGAACCTGAATAACTTGGTTTGAAATCAGTTGATTTGGCAATGTGAATTAGTGCAATTAGTTCCTGCCTTAGATTGCTGTATAGAGTTTACAAACAAGTAGATTGATGTGACAAGAAGTCAAGAAAGTGACCCTGCATGTTCACTGGCTCCTAAATAACCAAAGTTTCATGGGCGACGATCTAATGAAAAGTATGTATCACTCAGAGACATAAAAATCACAAAATAGCGAAAGAATAAAAAAGTCGAAAGTTTTCTGGCTGCCAAGTAATCACACAGGCCAAAGGGTCCGAAAAAGTCTTAAACCAATTCATCTACTTAGCTTTCATTTTCAGAGGGTTGAAACGTCGCTGCAATGAACAACGTAACGTATGTTTCTAGTTTTCCTTTTCACGGTTAACACATGATTTCTCGTTTTACTTCTGCACATTTTGATGATTTCCTAAAACTTGCAAGACGCCACTAAAGTTAATGAGCCCGTGTACGGGTACGATAAAAAGAAGATTTTATAGAGATAGTATTTCTTTTTGTGAGCCCATTAATTATATTCAAAACTAACATATATCATTTGAGTAATCATGTTGGAGACAAGAAATAATATATTTTATCGAAATTCGATAATCCTGAGTCGATAATTTTTTTTCACTTTAAATACCTGCCAAAGTAACTAATGATTTTTTTTCATTAATTTTACATGTAAAAACACCCGATTTACAGGCAATTCTCGTTTCTTGTTTCTTGACCTTGGTATCTCGAATGCTAATGAGAGTAAAGTGGAAACTAATTGCTAGTTACTCCTACTAAGTCAACTATTCCTTCGAGCATAATACATGGTGAGAATGGTGTCTGATCCTTGATCTCCTTGACAACAATAATGTCACGCACAAATGAAGCGAGGAACATACGAGTCAGCAAGAAAAGGCCTAGGTTAGGTTTAAGTTCCGATCCAATTTAGTAGAAGGCCTACGACATGGGCTGGAACTTGTGTTCAGATTCAACTTCAGGGAATTAAATGGGCGCAATAAAATTAAACATGCATTATTCTTATTTGCATTTTTTTCCCAATAAAAGTGCTACTAATTAACGAATTCTACTAGCAAAAAGTCCAGAACTGTTCTTAAACCTTTTCCCTTTTCTCCTTAGATGTGTGATGCATTATTGATGATGGGCATAAGGCATTTGGTACTCTTCATAGACAAAAAGGCACATTTGGTTGGTTGGTGCGAAAGCGTTAAAAGATTTTTGTGACAATTAAGAAAGGCTGTCTTTGAAGCTCTCTGTTTGGCCATATTCTTATCATATCATGGTTAGATGCGAAGGCAATGGGCTCTGTGGTCAAATTATAAGTAATCTCTGAACTACATGCTTTTTGATAGGGAATGTGCAGTCGATTGTTAATCCATTCATGTCAAATCCCTTTACAGTTCAGAAGTTGATTCTTTGTTTTCCTTCCTTTGATGTAAGCATATCAAAGGAGATCGTACTTCGATGGTGACATGATGCTTTTATTCTTGCTGGTGCAAGTTTACGTGCCGGAACTCAATCTCTTCAAGCAAAAAAAATTATGTTGTTTATTCTCCTACAGATGGTACATTAAGGTAGCTGAGAACTTTAACCTGTGCGCTGCAATTTGCATGCATAATGCCAAATATTCATATCATGCTTCATTAATTTCTTGTTTCTTTAGTGTGTTGGGTGAGACCAAGCCCTATAAGATATGACGATTCTAGTTGAGGGCAAGATGATCTTAAACACCCGTAACGGATGGATTTTTCAATCTATGTGCTGATAACATTGACAAAAATATTTGGATGCTGGAATAGATATATAGTGGAATGTGCAACTTTCTGTTACTTGTGGACATACATGTGACGAGAGAGTGGCCCATTTGATACGTTTTGATACCCTCGAACAAGTTGGGCTTTGGTTGCAACGTGATGCCATGCACCCTTACTGAGAACGGTCACCAGGAACACAGGACCACCTGAAGCCTGCAGTCTGCATGCATGGCCCTATAAAACTCCTAATAGTTAATTTATCATGCTCCTGAGACCCTTTTGCCTTTATATATTTGTGGCATGATCTCCAAAAGATGGTAGTTCCACATGCACGTATCTGACTCCTCCATGTACCTGACTTGGTGGCTCCACACGTCCCTTTCTTCCCCCATGGCACGAATCAACCATCTAAGTAGTTTCCTCGTCAGCATACAGTCACTAGACATCCTTGGAGCTCGTTTCGAGCTCAGGGAGGAGTGGAGTTCGATATCCAGGAACAGTGCACTGAACTGAGATATATATTGGAGAAAAAAGGTGGCTGGGGAAACCCAATCATGCACAAGAAAGAGAAAGGTCCCTCCGCAGTGCATCCATATGAATGGCGTGCATGCCCACCATGTCTCGGAGGGGAGCACACAAGGACCACCTTCGTTTTTGCCTTTTGCCCTGGCAATTAATGGATGGCCATGGAGCAATCTGGATGGCATATCTCCTTGCTTAAAGTAATGGGCTTTCTTGAGCTGGCGCCACAGGATCGTACGAAGGAAATGATGGGAATTAGATCGAGTCCAGTTTGCAAAGATTAGCAAGAATTTAGTGGTCCTAGTGATCAAGATTTCTTGCAGGATATGAGGATCCCCTATCCAATAAATCTCAAATTGATGTCAAGTAAATGGAACTGATGCACAAGAAGGGGAATCCCGAACGAATTCCTCCATCATCTCTAGCAATTAGCATCTAATGGACAGACAGCCGAGGGTTCAGCACTCTTCATGGTTTTGATTAGATGCTCAATATATCCAGTTCTACATATATTATATATATGTCTATACAAGCATACATATGAGGCTTTTTTTTCGTCTGTTCGCGAGATCTTCTTCCAAGGACTACATATAATTTGTGCACATAAAAAGTGGGGAGGCATATTGGGCTGCATGCTGTCCCAAGTACACAACCAAGTGACCAACCTCTCAAAAGGGGGGACGAAGCGTTGTGCGCTCTACGTTTTGTTGGCTGCTGCTCGCATATCATATTCCAATCAACACTTGATCGACTTGATGGGTTGAGGGACCAAAGTGGTAGTGTCAAATGTTTGTGACGTTGTGATGCCTCCTTTGGGCACAGTCCTACTACATGATCGATCCCTCCTCCCTCCCTTAATTCCAACTAGACGACCACTAATTAAATAGAGCGAGTGGGACTTCTCTTCCATCATCTCATGATGGTCTCTTCGGCTCATCATTCCCCGGCAAGAACGCATCGTTGGACGGTGCAAAGGCCACCGAGAACAACTACATATCTCTTGGCTTAATGATTACGAGAAGATAAGGAAACATGTCACAGAGCATCTCCCCTTCCTCCTACCTACTATATTTTTTTCTTATAAAAAGTAAATGTGTGTTATATCTACCTCACATACATGGATTATGCATGCTTTACATGTACAAAAGAAGCGTTTAATATGTGTAGCTCACAATAAACTACTAAAATACGTTAAAATTATTTGTTACCACGAAACTAGGTGTATATATTTTTAATTAATCTTATATAAAACTCACAAACCACCTCTCACTAAGCAACAAAATCAATTAATTCTAATTTTATTATACTTTTTATTTTCGCTTTATCATTTTATAATTTTTTTAGATTATATATATATATATATATATATATATATATATATNCACTAAGCAACAAAATCAATTAATTCTAATTTTATTATACTTTTTATTTTCGCTTTATCATTTTATAATTTTTTTAGATTATATATATATATATATATATATATATATATATATATATTGGTCTCTCAGTTTTTTGGATTTTATGTTTATTGTACTTATACACATATTTTATGCTCTATATAATATGTCACTATGTTCCTTTCACATTCTTTTATATATAGATTTGCTTTGTGGCTTTGGGTTTGAGGAAACATAGTTGGAACAAGGATATGAGCATGGAAGTACAAGATAACAGTTTTAAAGATGAATAAATCACAATAATGAAGTCCCAAATATTCAATTTTGTGACTATAAGGTTCCAAGACGATGATGAGAATGAAAATTAGTCTCACATGGATAAAATACAAAGGTGATAATGAGCTTATATGTATGATCCTCCCTTATCATTCAAGATGTATTTTAAATTCGTGCGGGTCATATGACCATAAAGCGAACAATTTCTTGAATAGATCGAGGGTCTTACACCCATGTGGATCTACTCAACGAGGATCTTGCCCCCCGAAGGAGGAAAGACTATAAGACTTTAAGATGATGATGAGAATAAAAATTAGTTCAATATGCATGGACAAATCACGAAAATGATCATGAGCTTATGTATATTATTCTTCCTTACTATTCAAGACACATTGACATTTTTGTATCACTAGTTAATTGCAAACCTTTTAACCAATTATGGAAATATAAGGGCCATCCTTCGTTTTGAAATGAGTGATGGAAAAGTTGCGGGGCATCTCGTACTCATCTTCTGGGTGCATCTGCATTTGAGTAGATTAATTAAGCATGCACATGACCATATTAAGTTGACCTTATATTTTTTTTTCCAAGAGAGAAATGGAAGCCTATGGCTTTACTTCAACACCGATCTCAATCGCAAACCTAAATATCATAATAACTCAGCCCACTTCATTGACCTGGCAATTCAAGACACAAATTAGATAATTAAAAAGACTGCAGATGATTGAGGAGAATAAGATTTCACGGACTTATTTTTTTTCTTTGACTGAATAATTTCAAAATATGATTTTGGATGCAGTGATCGATCGATACACATTCTCACTTTGTAGAACAAGAGACTGCATGTTTAATTTACAACACTTTCATAGTTTTTTTTAATTTGTATATTCTTTCGATCTAATATGTATCAAACAATCAGACAAGATAATATACCTCACTATATCATTTAGTTTAAGATTAATTTCAGTGATATATTCAAATTGGATTTTTGTATAAATTCACTGGGAAAAAGATTTTTTACTTCATCTTTAACCCATTACTTTATTCTTAGGAAAAGCGAGACATTTTTTCTATGTTCCATTTAGCATATTTATTAAGCATCAATGTGCACTAAAAAGAAACTGATTATTTTATAATTAAATTATGTACTTCAACGAAGTAAGATTCTTTTTAATAATAATAATAATAATAATAATAATAATAATAATAACTCATTCCTAAAATGAGTTTTTCACTGTTCATTATCGTATATATTATTTTGGCAGTCGTAGAAAAAATCTGACTTGGCAATTCCTTCTCTTTCCAAACAAAAAGGAATTAGCACAGCTAAAAAGAAAGCTAAGCCATACATGATAAATATCACAATGCCTGTTTGTGTAGGGCCAGAGGGAGACAAGGATTGATTGCCAATTCCAAAGATGTCCATAATACTTCGTTTGTTGGGACCCTTGTTACTAGCCGACACAGAGGGCCACACTTCACGTGCATGTGGCCCATCCTTTGTCCTCGAGGCCCAAACTCTACCATTAGTTTCATGTGTACATACTACATAACAACCCCCTCTCTCTCTCTCTCTCTCTCTCTCTCTTCTCTCTCTCTCTCACTCTCTCTCTCTCTCTCTCTCTCTCTCTCTCTCCTTGTTGTGCCTGAGGGGGATGAACGAGTTATCTTTATCACCCCCCTCTCATTTATACCAGTATCATTCGTTGCTTTTGACACACTCTTTCCTCTTGGGTTCCTTCCTTTAGAATCTTCGCCACCAATCAAACAGACACAACCACGTGAGCCTCCCCATCAAACTTCCCCAGATACTTTGTCTCGCCGCCCATTTATACAAAGAAGTAATGGCTTTGTGGGTGTCCTCAACTCATACAAAAAATACTTGTGGCATTCCATACACAACAGCTGCCAACAGTACTTTCGTCGTGAGGAGTTCATGCACATATACACACATACTCTCCCTCTTTTTCATGAGTGCAACAAGTTCACATGCATGGTTCATATAATTAACATGACAAAGACAAAAAAAAAAAAAAACAAAACAAAGTTATATGCATATCAATATATTAGTAGGCGAACTAGAATACTTGACACAAAAAAGGTAAATATATATATATACAAATGATTGATCAAACACTTGATCATGAGAGTTAAACAAGAAAAAATATCACAACCAAAGGACGTAGATATATTTTTAGATAATACTCTTTCTGGGAAGAGAAACTTATGATAACTTAACATCCTTTTTTTATCTAACCAAAGGCTATAATATTTTTAGTCTTCTGAAAACCAGGTAATTAATTAGGAGGAAGAAGAGAAATTTTGCACAAGTTTCTAGTTAATTAGCCTATCAAAGGTAACTCCCAGCCCTGAGAGACAAAAAAGAGAGGGTGTGGGTTTATGTAATTGGTTGGGTCTGCAGAGTCCTTTTCTCCTATTTAACATGCTGCTGAATGGGTGAAAGGATTGAAGAAGTGAGGCTTCGGCGCCATGACGAAGGGCCCCGCGGCACCGGCGGCTTTCGGGCCGTCGCCGCTGCCGCCGAGGCGCTCGCAGGACGGGCACATGGTGAGGGTGGCTGCCGGGTACTGCATGTACAGCTGCGGGGCGAACTTAAGGGCTTTCAGCTCCTGCAGCTCCTTCTGCAACCTCCGGTTCTCGTCGGTCAGCCTCTCGCAACACCTCTTGAGGAACTCGCAGTCGACCTCCGTCTGTTTGAGCTTGGTCCTGCAACCGAAACAGGCAATACAAAAAGACAGGTCATTCTTTTGTATAAGTTGCGACAAAAATGAGATTTCTCATGCATTTTAAGACAAACTTGTGAAGAGAGAATGAATGAAGGGGAAAGTAATGGACCAACACGATCAGAATTGCAATAGGAATCATAGGATTCTTGGGAATTGGTGTACAAACCTTGCTCTCCTATTCTGAAACCACACTTCCACTTGTCTTGGTCTCAGATTTAACTGCTTGGCCAGGGCCTGCTTTTGCTTCTGAACAAGAGACGAAAGCAAAGAGAATTATTAGGATCAGTAGATATATTACAGGAATCTAACGTGTAAAAGATGCATAGATTTGTAAGAGACACAGAGGATTCGAGGTGTACTAACAGGATTGAGGGTGCTGTGCTCCTTGAACCTGTCCTCCAACAGAGCAGACTGCTCCTTCGTAAGCCTAAGCTTCTTCCGGGCGCTGCCGTCGTCGTCCTCGTCGCTGCCGCGCGACGACCCCCTTTCAACCTCCCCTTCTTCGCTCGCGCCTTTCTCCTTCTTGACCGAAGACGGATATGCCACGGTGGAGAAGGACGAGACCGCGCTGTGAGGAGACGATGGCCGCGCCGCCTGCCTTCCCTCGTCGTTGAACTTGTTATAATTAACTTCCACGTCCCCTACAGCAGCAGCGGGGGACGCGCCGTGCACCATGTCGTCGGAGAGGCTCAGGGTCAGCGACGGCTTGCGTGAAATGGAGTTCCCTAAGGGCAAGCAGGATTCCAGCTGCCGGCGATGGCTCGCCGGCGCGACGGCGCTCCCTCCGCCTATGGCCAGCCCGAGAGCGAGGCCTGTTTCACACGCGTAGTTCCCTTGGTTCATGTCCATGCTTTCGGTCCTTGCGCCTTTGCTCAGAACGCCTCCAACTGGTTCTTCTATATATTGAGGTTGATAGAAAGAGAGAGAGAGAGAGAG
>LTAE01002335.1:23629-44843 GCA_001647135.1 Pontederia paniculata | reverse complement strand
TGCTCCCTAAAAGTCAGGGAGTGAGAGAATCTCCAAAATTCAGCAAGTCCAGAAATCTCGGAGTTTAGGATTAACTCCGCAAAATCCCCATCCTTCGGCTGCATCAATCAAAAATGGAAGGAGTTTGAAATTTCAGATATTCAAGCAATTATATATGAAAAACCTTCTTAAATTAGCTTATATTCCCAAAATCCAATAATGATGATACCGAACATCCAAAAAGTGGAAAATAAAAATAAATCGGCACACATTGTTTACTAAAGTGGTTATTGGGTTAAGCTTTTCGGGAATGGGGTCAACCTAAATAAATATACCTTTTCCTGTCATCATATCTCATATACATGATAATCCCTAAAGTTGATCCTCCTAAGTGCATGCCTGATATTGATAGCCTAATTTTTTCTTCCTTGCCCTCATTCATTTCTTCTCATTTCTTCTCCGTGGTATGCCCTTTACCTCTTTCTCGTGTTGCTGTTGGTGCTCGTCCTCTTCTCTTGATGAAATCCTCCGACATGAACATGAGTAAACAATGTCGAGAAGGAGGAGCAAACGAATCTTACATCTAATATTCAAGAATAGAGAGGGTATATATTCCTGAATGATTTGCGTCGTGAATTTTTGTTTTGGAAAAAAATAGCCCGTGACACTTATCTCTTCCTGAATGATTTGCGACGTGATGACTTAACTCATTTGTTCCACATTAATCAAATTAGAAGCTTTTGTAGTTTCATTTGAAAAAAAAACATACATCAAAGCCATCTCATTTATAGGCACCAAAATCTTGTAACTTTATGATGATCTGCTAATCATTTTTCTAACCCAACATATATCAATCATACCCGTCATGGTAGTACAATATTGTGGTGCTTTGATCTGATTTAACAAAAAGGTTTCTAAGTATATATATGGTTTACTTGAAAATAAATGTCGGACAATTAATAGAATCACAATTAGACGTTCGTCTGTGGAAAAAAAAAGATAAACTAAGAAAGATATCTTATATCTATGGTTAGTTTCACTCTGCACCTCTTAGTCATATCCAATCTTTGCATATAACCCTCGAATTAAAAGTATCAAAGAACTATTTTCATGTTAACTAAATATCCTTTTTTAAAATCACCAGATGACATTATTGCCTTCCTTTCCAATTAACGCATAAAGTGGACAAGGTGGAATCGGCTTATTTGTTTGGCGAAAAATATTTTATATTATTTATTTATTTTTCTTTGTTTGGAAATCAGCAAATTAAATTTTGATGAGACTTGACTAAAAAATTGTCAATTATTGGAGGGAAATCAGAAACACACAAAGATATGATAACTACAAGTTGTTTGATTTATTATGGAAAAACTTAAATTAATAAATTCTATGGTTACAAGGTGGAATCGATTTATTTGTTTGGAGAAAATATTTTATATTATTTATTTATTTTTTCTTTGTTTGGAGAACAGCAAACTAAATTTTGATGAGACTTGACTAAGAATTTGTCAATTATTCGAGGGAAATCAGAAACACTCAAAGATCTGATAATTACAATTTGTTTGACTTATTATGGAAAAACTTAATTACTAAACTGGAATTATGCAAAAACATTAAGAGTGATTAGGATTTTTTAATGTTTTTTCTCTTATTATTTAGCACTTAGCACATCAAAGTTCGAGGTTGCAATCCTTGCATGGGTTGAGGCGTGGTACGAATATAGTGCTTATACAAAGTTGCAGGTCCCGTCTAATTTTCATATTTTGATGGCGTACGATTTCGTTTGTTTATACAGCAACGCTCGTTAATTTTTCAAGTTTATCATGATACTTAACACACACAACCTAACACCTAACAAGAATCTCTACGTCAATGTTTAATGCACACTTGGGGTTTATATTTGAATTTATACAAAATTAGTTTTCTTGTCACTTTCAGATATATAATTAATTAGTTGTCTCGTCCCTTTAAGATATATTATGTTGGGCCGTATCATTCGCTGGTTGGTTCAGGAATAAAACCCAAAAAAAAAGACTACATGCCGTTTGCGTGACCTAGAGAAAGGATAAGAAAAAAAGTTATGCCAAGAGGTGACGAAGAGAAATTGCTCTTTTAGCGGATGTTCATCAGGTCAGATCAGTCAAAAGAATCCGGTTATTTGAAACGATCCAATTATAATTGGGTCAGTTTGAAACTTTGAATTGTTGATCAAGTTAAATTCGAACCGACCGTTGGTCAATTGGTCAAGAATGATTTTAGCTTTTCAAACTCGATCAATCCGAACGAAAATAGAAAAAAAAGAAAAGAAAAAAACATTTATGAAAAAAATATGACATGTCAAACTCGATCAATCTGATTGATAATTTCATATGACATGTCACGAAGTCAATATGATATATATTATTATTAATAATGAGATAAAATATCTAAAGGAATGTACTATGTTAGTAGAATCGAAAAAATAGTCGTCGTATTTGATAAAAATATTAATGTCCTGTTTAGATGATTTGTAAAATTTTACAACAGTATTTAAATTCTATAGTAATCCACTTTTAAAAGAGTGCCTTACTGTAGATTAATATAACTCTGAAAAAAAATCCAACTGAGTGCTTGGATACACTTCTTATATTTAATGCGCTAAGTGAAATTATTATAACAATTAAAATGAACAACCACTTTTGACACATATATGAAAAGCAAAACATTATATGGTCATATACAATTTATATATAAACAATTATAATTGAGCACATTAATTAAAAAGATTGATAACTAATTGAAAGTATCTAATTAAAAGTTTTTTTCACGAGTCAAAATTGACATAATCTTCTATTGCTCTATTGTGTTTGGCCTTATCAATTATAATGTTAGGCAATGGCATCCAAGAAGCATTGTTCCATCCAACTAAAACTTTTGTTGCTCTACTAATAAAATGATATTATTTTAATAAAACAAAGTATTTATAAAAATAAGAAAAAGATTTACAAAGCTGCCATGCATGCAGAAAAGAAAATTAGAGAAATAAAGCAAATAACACGCTAATGATCCTTTGCTAATGATTGCAAATATGCAAATAACATGTGCACATGCATTGAGCGGTGCGCGAAGTGGAGAAATCATGTGAGGAAAAAAATTCATTGGTCAGACATAATTTTTTTTTTCCGTCGTAATGGATGAAAACTAACGGTTTTTAATTCGTTAAATTTTGTATCCAAACACTATTTCATAATTTTTTTAACCATAGGAAGAAAAAATGATGTAAACTATAATTACGTTGATTTTACTATATTGTCAATCATGCCCTAAGTGTGCAAAACATACAAAATTGAAGGACTAATAATGCAAAAAAAAGTTAAAGAGCCAAAAAGATATTTAGGCCAAAGTTGAAGGACCATATATGAATATTACTTTTATTGGACTCTCATCATCACCGCTGATCGAGGAGAAGATTTGATCCAAGGGTTCACATGTAATGTTGATCCAACCCTAGGAAACCCTACGTATAAAAGACTTCGTCTGCAACCAGGGGAAAAAGGGTTGGAATCTTGGAGGCTCACATCTGAGATCATATTTCCAGATTCTATCTAGAGTTCTAAGGAGGAGGCTAGGGTGCTCCAAAAGAGAAGACCGCCAGATAACGAAGACTAATCCGAAGGGCTGCGAAGAAGTCAAGATCATCATCCGTTAAGGAGTTGTTCATCGTCTTCTTGACATCCAAAGGAGTATCTCTTGTTCCATACTTTATTGGGACAAATTTATTCTATAATTTGAGCGTTTACTCTGAATATTTTATGTTAGTTTATGTTTTGACATTATTGCTACTGCAGAATTTATATAGCTTTCGAGATTTTTAGTTGAATTGTTTCTTCATGAACATGATTGCTGAGTGCATTGTTTTTCTCCAGTTTTGATTAAATTGATTAGTTGACTATTGACACGTCCTCTGTTAGTTCATAAATTCTGTAGAACTGATTATTGACTTTCTAGTTGAAGCAATTTGTGTCCTGTGATTATGACCCGTTAAGGGTGTTGTCGTTTGTGGTCTGTTAGGTCAACCAGTTAAGGGTGATTTAATAGTCTAGGGAAATAACTTATCGCGTCTTGTGTCATCTTCCTGAGGATAGATCCATTAAGGGATATTTTCTAGATTGTTTGATACAAGATAGTTGAGTTACCCGTTAAGGGAATTCATATCTTAGGTTTGCATAACCATTTGAGGATTCAATAATGATTTTCATCTCATATTCGATTGTTGTGCAAGATTCTGAAGTATTCATCTTTAATTCAGTATTGTCCAGCCCCTAGTTATAATCCCTATATTATTATTACTTATATTTATATAGTATTAGTTTTCTGAAACACCCATCCTGAAATTAATGTTATCTTCTATTAGCCCAGAATTCTGATTAAGTAGTTATATAATTTCTCGTGGGATTGACAACTCTACTCTTTCACTTTATTACTTGTTCGACTAGTACACTTGATAGCATCCGATTTTGCATGTGTCTCCATTTTTCGCATCAGTGTACATGAACAAAAAATCATAAGAAACAGGAACACTAGAAGGGTCAACATCCATGTAGGAGGGCTGCTCAGGCTGGGTAAGCTCTGGGGTCCGGCGGAACAGTCGGCGGCGGCTAAGGTGTATCTGTGGGCAGCAGGATCCAATTATCTTCATTAGTAGGGTCGAAGCGCTCCGTCTCTAAATAAGGCAGGACCATGTCTGAATCCTTGAACAAAAATATTGGTACTCCCTGTCGAATACCTCCAAGCTTCATCACTTGGACTATGCACTGGTCCAAAAATGATGAATCATCAAGTGAGTCGAGATCATCCAAGTCTAAGGCTGAGGTGCATCACAAATTGGGGTAATGAGAGCCCCGATAACAATTGTCACCTTGTCCTTCTTTGAGTTCTTCTGAAAAGTACGCGCCAGAACTGATCCCACATTTAAATGTGTGTGGGTCGCCATGCAGTAGAGGAAAAATAACTCTAATTCTATCACTAAGCCATCATTGTCGCCTTTCCCAAATATAGAGTTGGATAAGATCTTGTGAACATATCGAAAGACTGAATTCTAGATCATCGTACTCTTTGTCGTTTGATAATTGAGGTGGGCAGTCCTTGTGATATGCCTCCAGAAGTCGATGGCGTCAAAATCCTTGGGAATACACAGATACCCTTGATCTGGAAACTGGTATACCGCATTGAACTCGGTCAGAGTGAGGTTGAACCTAAGTTGAATAGCTGAAAATAATAAGATGGACTGTCCCCACTGACCTTCTTGATCTCGAACGAGTTCAGGAACTCGAACGTAATAGGGGAGAAAGTTGGCCACCACTGTTGATGAATAAATCCATGCCGATGTTCCCGAATATCATAAGGACGAAGTTGTCCAGGTTGTACTCCATCATTGTGGCATCGTGCGCGAATCTGGTTGGAGTTAGAAAAAGGGTGGCGAGTACATCTGCTCGCTCTCGGTGCTTTGTCTTCTTGAACAGCTTCTTAGGTGGCCTTGGAATAAGACCGAATGCTGGTGAAGATTGTTCGTCAACAGGCTCTGGTGCTGGCGAGTGGTACGCTTCAGGCGGCTGGAACTGGCCATTGCACTGTCATATGCTGTGAGAAGATGTTACGGGCCGTGAAGCACTAGGTTGTGGGGCGTGAGGCGCTGTAACGGCCAAGGTAGAGGATCATTTTCGCATTGTTGCTACTTCGTGACAGTATGCTACGGCCCGTGATACGGGGAGTTGCAGCTCGTGAAGGCGATGGTGGGGCGTGATGGACGAATGTTGATGGTTTCTTCACCTTCTTTAGAGAACTTACAGGGCGTAAAATGAGTTGCGACCCGTAAGTATATGGTGGAACGTCGGTTGAGTTGCAATTGTTCGGCGTAAAAGGTCACGAGGCGTGATGAAGATTATGGCCCATGATTGATGAATTGATGCCTCGTGAATGGAAGTTGCGGCTGCGACTGTTGAATCTTCCTCTAGATCATGACCCGTTACGGAGAATAATAGGTCATGATGTATTTGTATTTGCAGTTGCCGGCGTTGGGGGAAGACTTGCGAAGTTTCGCTGCCGATGATTTTTTCTGGTGGATGTTCAATAGAGTTGCAGGAATCAGACGACCGCCGAATGAAGTGCTTGCTGTTGGGCGTGATCTAGAGATGGATGCACGGAGTTGCGAATATAGTAGTGGCCGTACGGAGATTGATTTGAGCGAAGATGCCCTGCGAAGGTTAACTTGCATTGGTATAAATAGAGGAGAGCAATCACGAGCGTTCGTGGGGCATGAGCATTTATTATGGTCGCCACGGAGTGTCCTTTGCGGCCATTACAAGGTGTTCGCGGGCCGTTATGAGGCTTCTGGGACCGTTCCGAGGCATGATGCGGGTTGTTACGATGTGCGCAATCAATGGGGCGATATTCAAGCGTATCATCGGCCGTGATGGTTGTCATGGGCGTTAAATTTAGGTAAGTGGCGGTTGTGGCTTTAATGCAGGTTCGTCACGTCCCGTGACACCATTCATGACCCATGACGGTTGTGGAAATGGTTTATTGCAGGTCGTGATGGACAGGTTGTAAGTCGGGTGTTTCGGGAGATTTGCAGTTGATAGCTAGTGACTTACAGGCCGTAATATCTAGTTACAACCCATGATGGAAGTCGTGAAGGGGGTTCTATGGTCGTGATTAGTGTTAACGGGCCGTGGGTCGGGAAAAATTCAGGTGGATTGCCTACTAGAGATGACTTACGGCCTGTGATGGAGTGTGTCATGACGTTCATGACATCCAAACATTTTGCTTACTGTCATGTCCGTGGTGAGGGTTCACGACTCATAAACTAAACAGGATGTCTCGGTCTGTAGGTGTTACGAGCCGTGATGGATACATCACGACCCGTGATGGGTTAAAGTGCTGAAATTGGTGGTCGCGATCAGTTGCTCACGAGGTATGATATCTGATCTCACGACCCGTGACACATGGTAACGGCCTGTGAAGGTTCAAGGGACATGCTATAGGATGAAAACAGGCAACCAAACGCCTTCGAGGACGATCTAAACCTAAATAAAAAAAACTAAAAATGTCGAGAAAAAGAAAAGTCTGACTAAGGGATAGGGTTAGGAAGATTAGTTCTAATTTAAAGTCTTTAGCTTGACCTTGTTCGGTGTCTGCTGAGATGTATGAATGACGATAAAATCAGTAATGGTAAGCAGTAAACAATAAGGAACAATCTCACCAGGAGTGTGATGTCATCATTGATGCTCGTCATGGTGAATTTCAGCAAACACTATGAGAACTTTCACCGGTTGTTTCAATGGATTTTCTCCTGTCTCTAATTGTTGGGCCTTTCAGTAGTACACAACATTCTCTGGACGACATTGTGGTTTATGATGCTGCTGATTTTGTCTCAATAAGAGGCTCCTTGGTCATCATTGCAATGTTGTTGTTGGTCTATACTTTATTGATATTTTGGATTTGTTTGGTGATCGTTGTGTTGATGACTCCGGTATATCCATCTGGTGTTTTCTGGAGCTGTAATTGCAGAAGCTTTGGTGTTAAAATTGGACGTGGTGATGTTGGAGTAATGAGAGAATCCAAAGAAGAGATCTTCCTTCTGACTTTTCCATCTTCAATTGTATATTCACCCGTCTCTTTGACACGTCATTCGGTAGTCCATGTCCTTTTGGGATATTTCTTTTTAGGACACCATCTTCGTTGGTGTGAATAATGGCATGGACATATAATGACTGGTGAGTCCTCAACGTTCTTCTCAAAATTAGCATTTGGAGAAATTAATTGCGCAACCTGATTCTCTAATGCATGCAGCCTTGTTTCTAGATCATCAAATTTGAGTTGACACTCGAGTTGATGGACCACTACATTATTTGCATATATGTTTTTCAGTTCTCTCAGCTCTGACTCTAGATTTTTTATAAGTTGGTCTTGCAATGTGAGTCTTCTTTCAATTGTTGCAATATTCTTGCCAATCATCTCTTCAAGGTTGCTCTTAGGTGTTGTTTATGTTTTGACATCATTTGGATTTTTGTTTTGCTATTTTCTCAAATTTGACATTTATCTCTCCAAGTTGGTGATTGGGTCCTGCTGTATAGAGAGTTTCTTCAACATAGAGTTTATCATGTTTGTGATGAAAGCAAGTGGGTCCATTATGTGAATTTCTTCTTGATTTTGCTGAGGCTTCATAGATGTCGTCTCTTTCTGAATTTTGTTTTAAATTTCAACTTCTTTGTTCTGCTCAATTTGCTGGCTGGTATTTGCTTTCTTCTTCACGATTGAAGGTAGACGATGTGTGCTTCAAGACCAAGTTGTGTACAAAAAAATATTTTCTGAAAAACTTACACAACACTAGAGGAAAAGTGAAGGTAATATAAAATAAAATCTCAAAGTAGCTTGAAATCAAATTAGTAGTTAAAAATAATTCCTTGGCAACGGCTGATAACTTGATGTGAAAATATATTGACACAAGAAATTTCAAATGCTAGCAAGTGCACTAGTCGAATAAGTAAAAAAGTAAAAGAGTAGAGTTGTCGATCCCACGAGGAATTATATAACTACCTAATCAGATTTCTAGGCTAATAGGACATACCATTGATTTAAGGATGGGTATTTTAGAAAACTAAATAATATATAAATACAAGTAATAATAATAATATAGGAATGATGACTAGGGTCTAGACAATACTAACTCAAGATGAATACTTCATAATCTTGCACAGCAATCGAATATGAGAAAAATCACTATTGAATCCTCAGATGGTTAGGCAAAATTAAAGTTATGAATTCCCTTAATGGGTAACTCAATATCTTTCATTGAACAATCCAAAAAGTACCCCTTTACGGGTCTATCCTCAGGAAGATAAAACAAAACGCACTAAGTTGTTTCCCTAGACTATTAAATCACCCTTAACGGGTTGACCTAACAGACTACAAATGACAACGCCCTTAACGGATCAGAATCACAGGACACAAATTGCTTCGACTAGAAAGTCAATAATCAGTTCTACATAATTTATGAACTAATAGAGGAAGTGTCAATAGTCAACTAATTAATTCAATCAAAACTGGAGAAAAGCAATGCACTTAGCAATCATGGTCATGAAGAGTCAATTCAACTAAAAGTATCGAATGATATATAAGTTCTGCAGTAGCAAATAATTCAATGATAGAACTAACAAAAAATACTCAGAATAGGTTGTCTTAATTACATAATTCGTCCCAACAACGTATGGAACAAGAGATACTTCTCTAGATGCTGAGAATACTCTGAACAACTCCCAACCCTTCGGATTAGTCTTCATTCTCTAGCATTCTTCTTTTTTGCAGCACCCTAGCCTCTTCCTTAGATCTCTGGATAGAATGAAATATGATCTAAAATATGAGATATGAGATCCCCCTTGGTTGCAGACGAAATTGTTTTATACCTAGGGTTTCCTAGGGTTCGATGGTGTAGACCCTTGGATTAATTATGCCTTTCCATCAACAGTGATGATGAGAGTCCAATAAAACTTATTCAAATCATCAGAAATATGATAAGAGTTCAATCTTTAAAATCTTCAATCAAATCCCAAACTTCCTGACCGTCAAATCATCTCGGAATCTTGAAATTACGAATTTGTGTAACTTCATCACGGCTCGTGACAGGACCCATAAGTGTAGGTGGCTTCATTGTTCATACAATCTTCACGACCCGTGACAGAAAGTCACGGCCCATAACTCGGACTCAGGATAGCTCTTCTTTTCAATTTTGCTTCTCTTACGGCCCGTAAGTAGAGATCACGGCCCGTAAAGATTTTGAACTTGTAATTTGTTGCTTCTGTCGACGCCGTGATATGCACGTTGCGTCGTGATAGCCTTCATAACGTTCTGTAATATGACATCATGGCCCGTAACTCTTGAGTTGGATGTTGCAGCGCTCTGTGATGGTCGTGATGCGCTCTTCAAGGCTCGTTATGGGTTTTACTACAGCTAGTATTGAGTCATCACGGCTCGTAACACATTGTCACAGCCCTTGATGGCTTCTACGAATTGGATTCTCCTTCGTGACGATGTTCCTTTGCAGTTTTAAGTCACTTTTAATCTTCCTTTGGTCTTTCCAAGTGATTTCCTACACAAGAACACCAAATAGGAGTAGATTCTGGACTTGAACAAATATAAATAAATAAATATGGAAAATGGATGCATGCTATGTGAAATTGACTCAAAATAATGCCAAATGCAAGACCTAAAATATGTTATAAAATGCATGCATCAGTCTATGTGGTTTTCATCCTAAGAGATGAATCTATAGTTTAAGGATTATAGATCATTGCATCTCAAAACCTTAATAGATAAGATTGTCATCTTGGAAAAGAGCAATAGGGTATACAGGTTGGAGGTAGTTGATGTATCCTGGAGAGGACATTAGATTTTAGGTAAACCTTAATCCTCTTAAGACTTGGTGAATATAAATTTTATTCTTGTAGGACAAATTTTTCCCTACTTATTCATCCGAGTCCGATGCTTGATGTCATCATTCTGATGCTTATTGATCATATTATTATCATTTACTTTTATTTTATCTTTCTTCTGAAACACATCTTATTCAAAGTCAATGTACCCCTATACTTAGTTTAGTGAGTCAACTTTAGGGTGACATTTTCCTCGTGGGATCGACACTCTACTCATTCTCTATTACTTGATATGACTAGTGCACTTGTTAGAGATTTACATGTATAGTTAGCACGCATCAGTTGACAAAGCCAAGATAGATGTCATCGCCAACTTACCCCCACCTATCACTATTAGGGGTATCAGGAGTTTTCTGGGACATGTTGGCTTCTACAGGTGATTCATAAGATACATCTCAAAAATCGTGAAAGCCATTGATAACCTTATTCTTAAAGGAGGTCAAGTTTGTTTTTGATGTTGAATGTCTACAGACCTTTCAAAGACTGAAGGACAAGTTGAGTTCTACTCCTATGGTTGTTGCACTTGACTAGAGTTCCCTTCGAACTCATGTGCGACACAAGTGATGGAGCAATTGGGATTGTGCTAGGTCAACATCGCAATTAGATTTTCCATGATATTTATTTTTCGAATCGAAATATCATCCCCACTCAAATCAATTATGGTATAATTGAGAAGGGATTCCTGATGGTAATCTATGCTTTTGACAAGTTTTGGTCCTACCTTATCTTCTCAAAAGTCATTGTTTACACGGACCATGCTGCTATTTGACACTTGATGGCAAAGAAGGATGCCAAGTGAAGTCTGCTAAGGTGGATCCTTCTCCTATAGGAATTTGATGCAGAGATCAAAGACAAGAAGGGTTCTGAAAATTTAGTGGTTGACCATCTCTCCAGGTTTGAGCAAGCACGTGAGGAAGATAAAGACCTCTGGGAGAAGTTTCTAGATGAGAAAATTTTCATCATTCACTCCATCTATAAGGCTTCTGATTTTTCTCATTCACCTTGGTTTGTAGATTATGCTAACTTTATTGCAGGTGGTTTCATGCCTAAAGGAATGACCAATCAACATTGAAGAATTTTTTGCTGTCTTGAGACATTATATTTGGGAAGACCCCTATTTGTTTCACATTTGTGCAGACCAGGACTGAGTAGGAATTCAATAAGATCTTAAGCCACTGCCATGTTCAATCGGCTGGAGGGCATTTTTGACCCAAAAGGACAGTGGCGAAATTATTGAAATGTGGATTCTAATGGCCTACACTATTTGAGGACACTTAAGAGTACTGCAAATTCTGTGACAAGTGTAAAAGGTCAGGTAATATTTCTCGCAAAAAGGAAATGCCTTTGAATAATATAATTTTCTACGAGGTTTTTGAAGTTTGAGGGATAAATTTCATGGGTCCTTTTCCAAAATTCTTTAAAAATGAATATATCTTGGTAGTTGTTAACTATGTATCTAAGTGGATTGAAGCTATTGCAACTCCCACTAATGTTGCAAAGATAGTCACCAAACTTTTGTAAAAAAAACATTTTCACTTGTTTTGGGATCCCTATAGCTATCATCAATGACAATGGAACTCATTTTGCAAATAAACTATTTGATAAACTACTAAACAAATTTGGGGTTACACATAGATTGAGTACACCTTATCATGCCCAATATTGTGGGCAAGTTGAACTAATTAATAGGGAACTGAAGAGAATTCTAGAGAAAATTATTAATTCCTTCAAGAAGGATTGGTCTCTCAAGCTGGATGATACTCTATGGGCATACAAAACAACTCTTAAAACACCCATAGATATGTAACTCTATAGGATTGTGTTTGGCAAATCATGTCATTTACCAATAGAGCTAGAGCATAAAGTCTACTGGGCAACCAAATTCCTAAATTTTGACCTTGAAAACATTAAATGAATTGGATGAATTTACAACCCAAGCCTATAATAACAACAAGAGGTATAAGGAGAAAGTAAAAATTTGGCATGATCGACACATAAAACAAACTAGATTTTTACCTGGACAACAAGCCCTCCTTTACAACAGTAGGTTGAGACTGTTCTTTGGGAAACTTTTAACATTAGGTGGTACCCAATCTTTCAAAGTCAATGGCCATAGAGTAAAGAACTATGCAAAAGGAGGCTTTAAGCCACATGTCCTCTTGTTGGATCTGTTGGAACCTTGAATCCATAGCATGGGGTAAGTAAAGCTAACAACTTTAACTTAGCATTTTTGTAGATAAACTTTTTCTTAGATATGTCTGATTTAAGAGTCTTTAGCATGTCTAAATTCCAGTCTATGAGTCTTGGAGTATTAGTTTCTGAGTTTTTAGTGTCCTTCTGAATTCTAGTCTATGAGTCTTAGAGTGTAAACTTTTGGAGTCTCTGACATTTTCTGAATCCTAAAATATGCTATATGTGTATTTGAATTTTAGTCTTTGGAATCTTTGTTTTTGAATGGTTGATTTTCTTGTTATGATCTTTTGAAGGAAGGTCTATACCCATAGTAAATGAGTCATCCTTTGAAAAAGTGTTTTCACTTTATAACATCAAAATATTTTTTCAATCACAATCGTGGCACCTTAGTCATGGTCATGACTCACCAGTGAGCACCTCTGATTCACCATGACATCTGCATCACAAGTGTGACATCCTAATCACGGTTGTGAGTGAACTTAAGGATGTGCACCTGCACACACCTCACAAATCATGACAACTGGTCACGATCGTGAGCGGCACAACTTGAGCCCAAACCGACACAGGTCATGTCAACTGGTCATGCTTGTGAACAAACATACATCCTCAGTTCTGACGTAGTTGCGAAATGTGACACCTGGTCATGGTCACATGCATCATGTGAAACTTGCTCCTCCCAACATCGATATCACGACCATGACAAATCTTTCATTCCCATGACCAAAACCCTATTCTAAGAAATTGCATCACGGACCTTGACACCTGGCCACAGTCACGTGCATTAGTGAGACACCCGCACTCGTAATTTCAATAAAATGGGTATGATAAATTTGTCACTACAGTGACCTGGCCGCCAAAACACCTGGTCATGAGCATGCATCAACACTATCTTTGAGCACACAACATCGCTTGTAACCAACTCGTTCATGGCCGTGTTCAGCAACTCGCTATGAATCATCACGAGCGTGAGCATAACTCCTCGTCAAGTGACTTAATATCGAAGATTCAACATGGGCCATGACCATTGTGTCACGACCATAGAATTGCACACACACATTCGTTACGCAGAAATTACGCGCAATCATTGACTATCACGGTCGTGACACTAGAATAACGACAATGTCCTTTAACTCGTGAACCAATTTTCACCCCAATTAGGCATAAGGACTTTGACTGACCGTTGAACCCCATTTATTGTGAATCCCAACCATCCTTTCACTATCTGTCCATTGCCATTAATGAAATCGTGTACAGATCACGCCCGTTACCTCTATAAAACCCAACTATGACATCCTTCCCCCCTAATTTTCATTCCAAACTTCCCTCATCTCTCACCGTGCCAACACCTTTTCTCCTCAACGCCGCGACTTCTCTGACCACTTTCCGACCCGGTAACCACACTTCGCCAACGAGCCCCCAATGATCCTAAGAAATTCCGGCGAAGATCGCGACTCCAAGATGTTGTTTCGATCATACAAATTGCATCTTCTCCAACAACGACCACCTGTAACTACTCAATCATGATCGTGACTCGGTGTTCATGGGCCATGACGTTGGTGTTGACAGAGAATAAGACAATTGATCATGATCATAATTCCTAGATCACGGGCCATGACTATTCTACTAAAGGACGGCCACACGATAGTGTGATCTACTTCACGGGCATAACTTGTGTGGAGGAAATCTGCGCGGTCATGATCGTGAATCCCAGATCAAGGCCGTTACTTTTGGAGAAGCACCTGACTTCGGTTGATCACGGTCATGACTCCTCTGTCACGACCTTAACCGAGCCCTTGTTGCTGATTCTTTTTCTACTTGAGGATTTTGACTACGAGAGTAGCGAGATTTTCCATAGAATCCTAGGTTATCATTAAATGTTTTAATGTTCCAATAGCTAGTTGGAGTTTAAGAACATCTCCCATGTCCTTATTGTATCTTCCGTTTGAGTGATTCATTCACTTCTTTCTTCTTATCGACTTACCATGCCTCTTTGTTTTATTCTTAAAAACCACAAAAAAATTTTGTTCTGCTTTGTTTTAATATTTCAGTTTTATTAAATTTTATTTTTGCACACGTGTTCTCTCCCCTGATTTAGTTTAGTGTAAAGTACAGTAGATAAGTGTGAGATCCAATTTTCCTACGGATTCGACCCTAACATACTACAAGGAAGGTTGTGCGCTTTTAGTTGGATTTGTGTGTTTAGGAAATATTTTAAAGCTTATTGATTTTGTTGGGCTTGTTTCGTTGTCCCCAGCTTCAGGAACTCACACCCAGGTGGTATCATCAGTGTGTATTGTCATACCCTATGTACCTAAAACTTAGTGCATTTTTAGACCCTGCACACACTAATTTTGTCACATCAACTTTTTGGCGATGTTGCCGAGGAAATTGATTTTTTGCATTTGACACTTTATTTAAATCCGAACTGAATCTTCCATTTCCATTGTCTATACTCATATATCATTGTTTGTAATACGTCATTTTTCCTTAGTTTTGATTGTTTTCCTTTTTTGTGATTGTTTTTCTTTCTTTTTCTTAGTTTTAGTTAACCCTTACTACTGTTGATATTGTACCTAACCCAACTTTGCATGCCAAGTTCTGTCAATGTAGAAAAAAAAATTCTTTATTTAGATTCTATGGTTTAGAGAGATTGAAGAGAAGAAGGGTTAGATGTTAAAAAGAATGCACTTGAGAAGATAGAAGTTGAGATGGATATGAGCTATCAGAGCTGGCCCCAGGTTATGCAAAAGTCTTATCAAACAAGTGGAACATCAAATTATGAGAGCTGGGTATTCTCTATGGTTGAAAACATTGTGGAAAATCCTATTCAGAAGTTCCATTTAAATAATGTAGGATCATCACAAGCTTGCTACAATGAAGTACCTACATATGTCCAAGGGCTACCTAAGGATCATCCATCTGCTTCACAACGCCAAACGAATCAAGGAGAAAATCGACAATATGGATTCTATTGTTAAGATCCAAATTATTGAAATTATGAAGAAAATTTTTCCTACAGCGATACTCGAGATTATAACGCACAAAGTCAGCCATACTACCATAAAAAATCTAAGTCAAGCATTCGATTTTCGATATCCAGCTGAGGTTGCTCCATCAAATTAGTAGGCATTTAGCCTGTCCTCAGAAAAATCTGACTTAGAGATTATGATGGAGAATCTGATGAGCCAACATGAAGAGGACAAGAAAGAGCCTGAAGAAAATAAGAAACAACAAAATGAAATACTTCAACGATTGTTTATTATAGTTGAGGATCTTGAAGCTAAATCCTAAGTGCTAAAGACTAAACTTCTTCTTCAATTAAATTTAGAAATTTTGTAGTGGTCATCAAAATTCTTACAAGCACAATGTGCCCCCAGCCTGAAGGAGATATTTCATAAAGTGAGAATGAATTGTGAGAAAGAGATGAACTGATGGAAGGAATGTATCTTGGAAAAGAAAAATATAGTGAAGAAGAAATTTCAGTTATGGTAAACTCTGAAAATTCACATCCAGTTGATACCAGCATTGCAACAATAACTGAAAAGAAAATTTCAGCAGTTGACAACAACTCTGCAGTTTCACACCCAACTATTACCATCACATTAATTGAAGCTGAAAAAGAATTTTTAGAACCCGAAGCTAAGAGTCAAGAAGAAATTCCAGTTATGATCAAGTATAAAATTCCACATTTTACCAACCATTGAAAAGAAAATTTCAGCCACATACATCAAGTCTAAAAGTTAAGACCCAATTGATAATATATCATCAACCATTGAAAAGGAAACTTTAGCTGCTAACATCAAGTCTGAAAGTTCACATCCTGTTGATACTAACATATCAACAACAACTGAAAAGGAATTTCAGGAGGTGTCATCAACCCTATAGTTTCATACGTAGCAGAAGCCAGCATAGCGACAACAACTAAAAAAGAAATTTCATCAGCTAGAGCAATTTCCTCCATAAGACAACAAGAAGTATTGCTAAGTCAACAATGTCAATTTTTCATAATAAGAGATGATAAAGTCTTAGAAAACAAAAAGGAGCTTGAACCCAAAGAAAATTGTATCTATATTGAAGAGGATTTTCATAGTATCAAAGAACCATTAATGTCAAATCTTACAAATGAAGAATTTGTGGTAGAAAATGGACATCTTTAAAACGAAATGGAAAAAGTAGATGTGAAAAGTGGACAATATCCTTCTCAAGCAAAGGTTTCTATATCAGAATCTAACCTATCAAAAGAAATGGAACATCCATCTACGAAAGGTCAACATTTGTGTATTGGAATTATGGATCAAGTAATTAAAGAATTTTTAGCAATCAAATATTTGCAAAAGTTATTGCTGAAATGATTGATGAAACAAGATGGAGACCTAGGAGAAGCCATATACAAACTTTCAACATGAGGAATTTGATGATTTATCACAGACTGTTGATAGTTCAGACCCTATAGTAGAAGGACTCACCCAAGAAAGTGCTTTCAGAATTCAATCCACCTGTTAAAACAATGCCTAGTGAAACTATTGAAGTGTCTAAGGCAGGGCGTGATAAAAGTCTTGGCATTATAGTAATCATCTATGACAGAGGAAAATCATTCAAAGTTAATGGACATTGTCCTAGACACAAGCAACTAGGAGAGAAATTGAATAAAATAACTATGGAGTTGTTATCACCTCCTAGATAGAAATGATTGAGGAGATACTAACTAGTCTAGGACTATAAACAATGGCTCTTATTGGGAGACAACCCAATCTAATAATTTTTATTTTTTGGATTCTTTTGTTTTGTGTTCACATAAATCAAACAATCCAGCTTCAATTTCCCCCCAACTAAAGATGACCTGCCCCCAATTGAACCAACAACAATTTCTGACAATGACACAACTCACAAGCTACCCTTGTAGCCTCATCCAAAATTAGTCATTGAGGAAGAAGGATGTACAAATGATGAAAGAGATCGAGTAGCGTAGACTCTCCCACATGTGTATCAAATAAATTCTTATAGTCTTGTTTCAACAAGACAAGAGTATTTCTTCATGTTAAAAGAGATGAGTAGCTCCCAACTTATTTTAACACCAAGGATAGTGTTGGGACTAAGTTTGGGGGAGTCAACAATATGATATGAACTCTTTTTTATTTATTACCATGTTTCTTTATTTAAAAGTTGATTTATTGATATAAATCCTAAATTGAAAATTTATCACCTTGTTTAGTTTTCACACCCTATGCACTATAATTGATACCAACTTTAGGTTGTGATCATTTTTTCCCATACTACTTTGTTTGTGCTCAGCTTTGAATTAGAGAACATTATGAGTATGTACCAGAAATCACACTTCTAGCCTAGGTCATAAGAATTCCCCTGGTTACCCCTGAAAAAAGAAATTCCAAATAAAACTACCACCAAGTAGGACCAAAACCTTTAGCAGCCATTTTGATGCTACAACACAACCACCCTTTGAGTCTTGGAATCCCTACTTATATGATTGGTATACTTTCAAATATAAAAAAATGAGAAAATAAAAAGTGCTTAAACTACATGCATCATTCTGCTTTGCCTAGGGAAAGTTTGTTTTCTTTAATAACCACTCCGATGACTTCACACCCTGAAGTCAAGAGTGTGTGACTCAATCACACCCTAGGTGCCCCGATCAGAGTATTCTAGGAAGAAATGGTGAGACAATATTGTGGGGACATTGCTTCTCTCATCTTAATCAACTATTTCACTAACTTTTCATTTGAAAAAGTCAAGAGTGTGCTCCTCTTGAGCACCCTTAGCATCCGAAACTAGTATTATAGGAAGAAATTGAGCATATGCTAAGGGAAACTATCTTTTTATTTCACTCCCTAAAATGAAAAATGGAATGATATATGTAGAAGAAAAAAATGAATCACTAAAAAAATGAAAAGAAGAAAAGAAGATGGGTTAGTAACCTATGACTGTTTGTGTGTAAACTATCATCATTATAACTATGATTAAGGGATTCTATGTATAAAGTAGGCTATGGGCAGGTGTCGTCTAGTTTTGCCGCCATGAAGTTGCATTTAGGCTCAAGTTTCAATGGTCTTATAAGGGAATTAAAATTGGCTAAAAATATGTAATATTAACCCAGGGAGTGATTTAGATGTGGTGGTGTTAGCTGGTATGTCTTGCTTTAAAATTTCTAACTCTTTGCTTGAGGACAAGCAAAAGCTTAAGTTTTGGGGAATTTGATGATAGGAAATTTGGTCTTAAATTCCATAGATAAAATCACACTTACCATGGATTGCATACCTTCATGTTGCATATTATCATATACTTTTATGACTTTTACACTTTTTGAAATTTCTAGCTAGTATATATCACTTTTCACACTCTGAACTCTTTTTGGCATGAATCTTGTGGTTTTATACTTATTTTGGTTGCAGGGACTAGGGTAGGAATGATTCATACCTTGACGAGTCTTGGAGTTGATGGCAACCTGCAGATACACATTCAGACCCTAGACTCTCCTCTAGAGACGGATTTCACACCTTGATGCTACCAGACAAAATTAGAAAAGACAAAATGCTAGTTGCCCCCTCCTAGAAGATTCCTCTGCCATATTCCTAATCATTTCTTGCAGGAAAATGGCAAGGGACAAATGTCCAAAGGGCAGGGGAGGATCATCATAGTATATACGACACATGTAGACAACTTTTGAAAGGTTTAATCACTTCAGAGAGGAAAGGCCGCCATTGTTGGAGCTTGGAGAAGGGAAGAAACAACTGAAGAGAAATCAGAGGCGAGGTTTTGGTGTGATTAATTCCATATTTCAGTGACGAGGAGAAGAACTTGTGGGGAAGTATTATTGATTCTTGTATTTTCAGTTTCTGTAGTTTATTAATATGGATTTCTGTTTTGACAATCGCTTGATCTTTGCAATTGTTGTAATCAACTAAACTCTATACCTGGACATGGGAGTGTTTTAGAGATCCTTCTTGTTGTTTTGAACTACTTATTTGTGATCTAGTGTTTTCATATAATCTTCCAATATGCTCTTGTTTCAAGTGTTAATGTTATATGCTATTTTTATGTTATGGATTGTTTGTGATTGAAACTCACGTGTTACTCATGTTGCAACTCTAGCTCGAGAGGGAAGGAATTATTGTGAAGGCACTGCTAGGACACGAGAGGTGAAGGAATTATTGTGAAGGCACTGCTAGGACCCGAGAGGTGAGCGGAGCTTTAACGGGTGTCATCTAATTTTCAGCTTGGTGGAAGTGGAGCTAAGAGGAGACATTCTTTTAGTAAGAAAAATATATCGGTAGTTCATATATTATTTTGTGGCTGGGATTTAGATGTCATTTTTGTCACAACCCTTGCTGAGAGGGAAGGACATGTTGTGAGGGCACTACAAGGACCTGAGAGGGGAATGTAGCTTAAAATAGATGACATTTATCTCTCATATTGGTGGAAGATGGAGACCGAGAGGTAATTGGTGCATAGTAATTTAGTATATTTTTCATATTATTTTCATCTTAGTTTTCGTGCATTTTGTTAGCATACACATCCATTTTGTATATATTTCACTTTTTTTATTTTCTGGAGTCAGAGTCTACATAACTTGTATTTTTGTATGTTGAGGGCATTCAATGACTCGTCGAGAGAAGGCCATCGAAATCTAGGCTAATTTTGGAGTTAAGCAAATATAGAAACTTAAGAGCTTCGGTCACAACTGTGACAGTCTGTCATGGGCAATGACATCAACAAGGAGAAGAATCACATTTCGGTCACGACCGAGAAAATTCTATCACGGCCATGATGACAATGAAAGGAGGAACACCGCTTCAGTCACGACCGTGATTTTCAGATCATGGGTCGTGACAGCGAGAAACATGTTGTTATTCGGTCACGTCCGTGTTGCGGGCATGACATGCTAAATCTATTCGGTTACGACCGTGATACCTTTGTCACAGGACATGACATATTATGAAGAGACGTCAAGTGTTTGGTCACGGTCGTGATTTCCATATCACGGACTATGAAACATGTGCGGCCATATATATACTATTTGGTCACAGTCATGACGTTTCTGTCATGGACCGTGATGTGAATCGTGCCCAGAACCTTTGTTCATTCATGACTGTGACCGTTGTAGGATCTGGATGGCACCAAGAGAGGGGGGGTGAATTGGTGTATAAAATTTTTGCTACTTTGTTATGCTAGATTTGTTGGGATGTGTTTAGCGGAAGCATATAAGTTCTAAAACAATAAGTTAGAATGAGAGAGAGAGAGCAAGAGAAAACAAACAAGCACACAAACACAAGGTTTGTTGACGAGGTTCGACCGAACTCCTAGCCTACGTCCCCGCTCTGGTCTTCTCGCATCGAGATCTCCGGAGATCACTATTTCCTTCTTCAAGGGTGAAGGCTCCCTTACAACTTCTCCTTTCTTGCACGAGGACAAGGAGATAACCTCTTACAAATCTCAAGAACTCTTGGTCCCTTCAATCCTGGATTCTTCACTCGAATCACAGAAGGGGAACTAAGGCTTTCTATCACTCAATGCACTCGCTCAGTATTTTTTCCAAAGTTACTTCCCAAGACTCTTGG
>LTAE01002335.1:0-22374 GCA_001647135.1 Pontederia paniculata | reverse complement strand
TCGGACGACCTCTCCTCTGCTTAGCCAAGACTCCTTCTTCGGCTAAGTCTTCTCTAGGCGTCCACTTCTCCTAGGACCGCCCGATCACCATCCTTTGTAAGAAAGGTGTTGCCTTCGGTCGCCCATTCCTCATCATCGGGCGACCTCTCCAGTTAAGCCTTTTACTCCGGTCGTCCTTCCTTCATCTCTGGTCGACCGGTCAACCCCTGATCCCTTCTCATGCACCTTCCTTCAATATAGGTCAATCACTCTGTATTCATAGGACGACCGCTGCACACATATGCTTCTTCTGAGATGTCTTCCGTGTGCATAGGTCGTCCATTCTTTTAGCTTCGGTCGACTTAACAACTTCTGAACATGAGTCAACCTGTTACAGAATTCAGCTCAACAAGTTCATCAGTATAAACTAAGTTCCCTTACAAATTTGTGATCATCAAAACACTCTTGGGATCCTAGATTCAACAAAGGTTTTGTCATGGGCCGTGACAATGATCACCATGCACGATTTCTAACATTTTAAAGGTCATTACAAGTCTATTTTCGACGGTCGAGATCTAGTTTGGATTTTGATCTTCCCTTGGACGATTTTCACCAAGTCTAGGGTTCTTCTCATCTATAAATAACCCCCAAAACCTCATTTTTGCGGGGATGCTTAAGCCTAGGAGAACCTTAAGAAGGAGAAGACGAAGTGCTGCAGGATTCTGGAGACGATCATCACTTAAAGGTGTAAAATTTCTATAATTATTTTGTTGTTGTGTTCTCTTCTCCTATTTTTTTACAAGAGAATGAACTCCTATATATTTGATATTTATTCTTGGAGATTTTTCTTGTAAAAAGGAAAAACCTAGAGAAACTCTAGTTTTATATAACGTCTATTTCCCAAATTTGTTATGTGTATGTCATGATATGTTTAATGCTTTTCATGCGTTATATGTCGTTATAATCTGTTAGCATCTTGTAGAGGAATAGTTGATCTAGATTTATGAACTGTAATACCACACTTAGTATCATCCTAGGAGAGGAATACTGAATGTGAGGTATGTGAGATTATCTTCCTGGCAGAGGAACAATCCATAGTCTAGGGATTACAATTCATTGCATTTCAAAACCTCCATAAATTATATTGTCATCTTGGAGAAGAACAAGAGAGTCTATAGGTTTGAGATGCATCCTAGAGAGGACATAAGATTTTAGGTAAACCTTAATCCTCTTAAGAATTGGTGTATTTGAATCTTAATCTTTTAGGTCAGATTTTTCCCTACTTATTCATCCAAGTCTAGTGCTTGATGTCAGCACTCTAACTCTTATTGATCATATCATTATCATTTACTATTATTTTAATTTCTTCTGAAACATATCTTATCTCAAGTCAATGTACCCCTCTCCCTAAATTAGTGAGTCAACTTTAGTATAAAAAATTTCTCGTGGGATCGACACTCTACTTATTCTCTATTACTTGATACGATTAGTGCACTTGCTAGCGATTTACATGTATACTTAGGACGCATTTGGCGCCGTTGTCGGGAAAATTTGTTTTATCCTAATTTGATTTCATTGAACTATGTTGAAAGTTATTTATCTTTTTGCAAAACTACGTAAACCCTTGTAATGTTTTTCAGGTTAATCTCAAGCACAATGAGGTGCTCATTCTGGACAACAATTTAAAAGCAACCAGATCCCGAATTGGAAATTCGTGAGTCGAGTTACAATTTGATCCAGAAATCGAGAGGACAATTAAAAGGCTAAGAAGAGAAACAAAGATGACTGAAGAGTAAACTGTTGTTGCACCAAATGCTGAGATGACCATGAGGGATTATGTTTCCTCTAAATACAAAAATGTTGAATCCAGTGTGGTCCTCCCAGCGATCACTACTAATAGTTTGAGATCAATCCTTCCATTCTAAGGATGTCCAAGAAACCAGTTTGGAGGAGCCCTGAATGAGAATCCATACACCCACCTGGATAACTTCATTAAGATATGCAACACATTCAAGTGCAACCATGCTTCTGAAGACACAGTAAATCTGAGACTTTTTTTCTCTTTTCTTTGAAGGACTGGGTGTCGACATGGTTGAGCACCTTACCTACTGGATCCATCACTACATGGGACCGGTTCATAGATAAGTTTATTTCCATGTTTTGCCCACCTCAGAAAGCAACAAAGATGAGGAACGAACTGAGGGCCTTTAAACAGGACGATGATGAGACATTGTGTGTGGCCTAGGAAAGATACAAGGAGGTGCTGGTGAAGGTCCCTGATAATAGAACTCGTTTGTGACAAATCTTGAAGGAGTTCTACAATGGTCTTTTCCAAGAAGACAAGGTCAAACTGGACTCATCTACTGGAGATTTAGTTTTGGGCAAGAAGAGTCCACAGGAGATCTATGAGATGATAGAAGATGTAGCTCTTATTCCTGGCAAACCAAGAGATCAAGAGTTGCAAAAAACAAAGTTGTTCTGTCAACAAGGTTGAAATCTCTGCAAGTAATGAAGTTGCGGCTGAATTAGAGTCACTAAACAAGAAGTTTGACTTACTGATGACTCGAGGAGTTCAAAAGTGTGAACTTTGTGGAGAGGGTCATTCTTATAATGATTGTCCATATGAAAATAATTCTGTTGAGTCGAATAAAGTGGATAATGCAAATTTTGTGGCTGGTAATAGATTCAACCCTGGATGGAAGAATCACCCTTATCTGTCATGGAAACAAGGTAATAGATTCAACCCCATAGGTACAAGATTCTCGAAAACCACCTGCTGAAACGAAGAGCAACATGGAAGAGATGCTGAAAAATTTTATGACCACCATGGAGGCAAAAGTCAGAATCCATGACTCTTCCGTTAGAAATCTTGAATGCATATAGGTCAGCTCACCAACATCATAGCAGGATGCACACTTGGAGCCCTCCCAAGCAACACCGAAAAGAATCCTAAGGAGGGCACATCAAACCCATCTACTTGAGGACTGAGGTAAAGTCAAGCTGAAGACTATAAATTAGCATCTTTGGTGAATAAAAATTATTCTACTTGTTTGTTCTTAGATGTTAGATTCTAAACTATTTCTAGTCTTTTGGTTTCTGCTGAATTTTCATGATTATGTTTTTATATTGGTGTTTGGTCTAAATTTTTATTCCTGATGTGACATTGAGTCTATTCTGGTTAATATTTTCAATGCAAAAGTATTTTCTTGGGTCTATATTGTAATTAATGCGGTTTGGTATAAATTTATTAGATTTTAGGTTTTGTAAAAAAACATACACTCACGGTCGTGACACTCTTGTCACGGTCGTGACATCTGCTGTATGACGAAATCAAATACTCGCCCGATCACGGGCCATGTCCCTCTGGTCATGGTCAGGTATATCACGTGTATGATCATCATATGTGAGCACGGTCGTGACACCTCAGTCACAACTGTGACTTTTGATTACAACTAAGACAACCATAACACATAATTTACACTTTTAATCTCACTGTCGTGACAACTGAGTCACGGATCATGACAATTAATCGTATGCTACTTTGACCCCTGTTAAGCATAATTTAAATGTAAATTCCACTCATCATGTTGTGACACCTGAGTCACGAGCCGTGACAAAACTTTGACCGACCGTTGGAGTTTAATCAATCTGTACCATTTGTTTCCAAAGCTGTCATGAGATCGATGATCCATAGCGTATAGGTCACACACATGTCCCATATAAAACCCCCCGTGACCCGTCAATGGAAACCACAATCAGTAGCACCCTCTCATTTTTATCTCTTCCAAGCGACCTTCTTCTCACCATCGAGGCATTGCTAGTCGTCATCCACGCCATCAACCACACTCTTCGACGATGCCGACGACCCTGCATCTGTCTCATCCTTTTTTTTGGCAAAGTCTGCTTTTCGACGATGTGCAACAATCAACTACAAGTACGCTAGCGAACTGCACTGTCATGACACGGGCCATGAAACCACGTTCACGGACCGTGACAATTGTGTTGAAGTAAGGACGATGAAGACAACGACATTCAAGGTCGTGACATATTCCATCACGCCAATGACCTTCAGCATTGACTTTCCACAGTCATGATTCCCAAATCACGGACCGTGAGCCTTTCTTCTGCAATATACTCTAATCGATCGATCATGGTCGTGACTCCCAGATCACGGGTCGTGATCTCTTGACAAAATACCTGTTAACTTTCTTCAGTCACGATTGTGACCATTCCTTCACGTCCGTATACCGAGCGGCTGTAGCCCTTTTCCCTCCTCTATTTTGTAGATTTTTCCTATTGATCAGAGGAAGAGACAAAGGGTTTTAAGGATTACAAGTGTAGAGCAGTCAACCGTACCAGAGGAAGAGTTGATTCCCCTTCCAGATTCAGTCTGCTACCAAAATAATGACATGAAGGTGAAGTACAGAGACCTTTCTTTACTAGAGACAACGCCAACTCGCTTCGCCCATGAGGAGACCATGGAGAGAGTTGGCCTGCTAGGTGATATACAATAGATGTTCGGCAGGATTGGCATGCTCACTTTCTTGGCCAGTCCTAGGACACATATGAGCAACCGACATGGGAGTTTCTTAGTAGTTTCATGGCTACAAATATGGAGGGCGACGAGTACAAGCCGACAAAACTTGACTTCCAGCTCTACAATAAAAGGTTCTCTCTATCCTCAAATGAATTTAATGATATTTACCAATTTCCACATGGAGGATAGAGGCAAGCTCCATAGGACTTCAACGCTAGCACATTCTAGACTACTATTACTGGAGGGTGGACTCTCTACTATCGCTATGCGAAGAGCGGTCAGATCCAGAACCTGATGTTTCATTTCGCCCACAGGATTCTCTCTAATACTATACGTGGGCGAGGTGATAGTGATGGGTCACCCAATGAGACAGAGCTCTTCCTTCTGCATGCCATGGTGGAGGGGATCGAGGTCAATGTTGGAGCCTTCATTGCCAGGAACTTTGAGCGCCATGGTAAGAAGGCAAAAGGAAGGATCACCATTGGAGGTCTCATCACTCCCATGTCGAGTATTTCAGGCTAAATCTGGAGGAGGTGATAGTGCTGAAAGGGAGTATCTTTCTTGATCAGAGTACTATCTTGAACATGAAGCTAGCGATCGTCGGTAAAAGGACCAGAAGATTCATCTTCAATAACTGACGGGACTAGATTCCTTGTTGTGACATCCAGAGGTTTACACTATTTGATTGGGCCAACTGGTTGTTCTTTCCACCTCTCTCAGAGATACCAGTTGATCCCACCAGTTGTTCTTCACATTGACGCTCGGCGCAAGTCACTGAAGAGGAACCAACTTATGAGCTGCCCGAGGCACATACCGAGGAGAAGTTTTCACAAACTTTCCAATTTGACTTTTTAGGTCTACAGACTACCTTGGAGGTGATTCAGGTAGAGCAACAATGCTAGATGACGATGATCACAGACATGAGGACGAAGCTCGCAACCAGGTTTGACAACTAGCCTCATATGTTGATGGAGATGCGAGCTCACCAGAACAGCATGAGGGATAGTATTCAGCGACTACATGAGTTTCACCGCAGCCAGAGCACATTTGGAGGTTTCTTCTCCCCGACTCCACCACCACCACCACCGCCGCAGTCTGGTTGTACTCTTTTTTTCCTTATAGTTACAATTTTGTTTAGTTGCAGTTTGTATCACCTCCTTCGGTGTGGGCTTGAACACAAAGGATAGTGTTTGGTCTAAGCTTGGGGTTGTTTGCATTTCATGCATTTTTTCTGAGTCCACGTTGTTCAGCACATGTCTTTATGTTATTTTGAGTCAATTATATGCATCCATGTGTGAGTATAAAAATTTGAAAACCCAAAAATATGTTACCCTTGCTTAATTTTTATTTTACTCAAGTATATTCTAGAGTGGACTTGTATGATCTATGAAATTCGAGTACCTTATTTTGAATGCAAATCATATGTGTGTACTGGAATTTAGAAATTTGTGGAATAGTGATAACTTTGTAGACCACAAGTTTCTTTCATCCTTATTGTACTCAAGTGTTTATATTTACAGTCTTTCTATTGAAGGCTCAAGTATCTATGGAGCTTATAAAAAATATGTGAAAAGTTGGAAAACTAATCTAGTGTGAAAAGAAAAAGAAGTATGAAAAGGAGTTGAAGTAGCCCTTAAGTGTGGGTGTGTTCGGGCAAGTAAAACCAACTGGTCTAGGATCCATCGATCGAAAACCCGCCACATGGACCACTATATGTAAAATTGAGAAGCACTTAAGAGTGAAGTCAATTGCCTAATTTTTTTACAACTCAAAATGAAAAGTGAATGAATATTGAAATATGCATTGTTAATAGTATAAGCTCCAGGATACTTGTTCTTTAAACATTAATGTTGTAAATTATTATACTTTGTCTTTAAGATGTAAGTGACTATGTTTAAATTATGTATGAGTCAACACTCTGTGAAGCAGGAGGATAGGTGAAAGTGCATTTCTAGTGAGGAGCAGGAGAAATAGTGTGTAAGAAAAGTATTAGTCTGCATGGTCAATGTTCTGATAGAATTATCTTGAGCATTTGCTCTAGAATTTTTCCTAAGGACAAGCAAGAGTTCAGGTTGGGGGTATTTGATGCGTAGTAATATAGTCATATTTTTCATATCATTTTCATCTTAGTTTTCGTGCATTTTTTTAGCATAAGCGTCCATTTTGTATATATTTCACTTATTTTTTATTTTCTGGAGTATGATCTACATAACTGGTATTTTTATATATCCAGGGCACTCAATCATTCATTGGGAGAAGGCCAACCATCAAAATCTGGGCTAATTTTGGAGTTAGAAAGCTAATATAAAGACTTTAGAGCTTCGATCATGGGTCGTGATTTCCATATCATGGGCCATGTCATCAACAAGGAGAAGAATCATGTTTCGGTCATGGCCATGACAATTTTGTCACGGACCGCGATGACAACGAAAGGAGGAACGTTGCTTCAGTCACGGTCGTGATTTCTAGATCACGGGTCGTGACTTCCTGAGAAATATGTTATTGTTCGGTCATGTTCGTGCTGCGGGCATGACACGCTAAATCTGTTCGGTCAAGATTGTGATACCTTTGTCATGGTGTGTGATGCATTATGAAGAGAAGCCAAGTGTTCGGTCATGATCGTGATTTCTAGATCACGGACAGTGACACATGTGCAACCATATATATAATGTTCGGCCACGGTCCTGACATGTCTGTTACGAGCCGTGACATGAATCGCGTCCAGATCCTTTGTTCTATCAAGGTCATGATAGTTTTGTCATGGGTCGTGACAATGATGGCGATGTGAGATTTCTGATATTTAAAAGGTTGTTTCAAGTCTATTTTTCGATGATCGAGATCTAGTTTGGCTTATGATATTCCCCTATAAAATTTTCATCAAGTCTAGGGCTCTTCCCATCTATAAATAGGCCCCAAAATCTCATTTGGCGGATGCTTCAAGCCTGGGAGAACCTTAAGAAGGAGAACGCGAAGTGCTGTAGGATTCCGGAGACAATCATCACTTAAAGGTGTCAAATTTCTGTAATTATTTTGTTGTTGTATTCTTTTCTCTAATTTTTTTTACAAGAGGATGAACTCCTATGTATTTTGATATTTATTCTTGGAGATTTTTATTGTAAAAAGGGAAAACTTGTAGAAACCCTAGTTTTATATAAAGTGTATTTCCCCAATTTCTTACGTGTATGTCATTGATAATTACCTATTTATTCATGTTTTCCATTATATAACCAGTATAATTCACATGCAATTCAGTATCATAATCATGCATTTTTGCTATTTTTATTCATTTATTTTATCTTAGAGTCAACATCTACATAATGTGCATTTTCTATATGTCCACGGTTGTTGGATGCATGGCGGAAGAAGGATGAAAGAAAAGGAAAAATAGGTTTCTTCACGGACCGTGAAATCTATCATTGGCCGTGACAACACAAGAGATAGCCTCGATCACGGTCGTGATATGTCGGTCACGGGCCGTGACATGATGATTTCCCCTTCGGTCACGGGCCGTGACATGTTTGTCACGGGCCGTGAGGACTTGAGCTGTTGGTTCAGTTACCAGGTTGCGGACGTGACGCGCATATCCTATTTATCACGATCGTGATTCCCAAATCACAAGCCATGACATCTATTAGCCGCCCTCTTCGGTCACGGTCGTGACATGTTTGTCACGGGTCGTGACATGTTTGTCACGGGCCGTGACATGCATGCAGTCAACACCATGTTCGGTCACGGCCATGACAAAATTGTCACGGGCCATGACAAAACCCCATAGTTGGCATCGTTCGGTCACGGTCATGACACTTTTTGTCACGGGCCGTGACAGTTTGGGGAAATTTGTATATAAACATATTTTTAAGAGATTTTTGGACGGTTCTGATTTCCTATCTTCCCTATTCTAATCCTAGACGAATTCTATCATCCCAAGGTCTCTCCATCCCTATAAATAACACCCAAAACCCTAGAGAAATGATGCTTGGAGCCTGGGAGTACTTAAAGAAGGAGACGAAGTGCTGCAGGATTGATGATCGTCAAGAAACCCAAGGTATAATCTGTATTGTTTTATTTGTATTTATTCTTGTATCTTCTCCTATTTATACAAAGGATGAACTCCCATGTTTTAGAATTATTTTCTTTTGGAGAATTTTTATTGTAAAAATCTAGGAAATTATTTATTCTTTATACATTGCATGTCACATCTGATGTCATCCTGGATAGGAATGTTGGATGTGAGATCTATGGAATTGTCATCCTGGATAGGAACGATCCATAGTCTAGGTTTTACAACTTAATGCATTTCAAAACCCTAATAAGAGATTTGGCATCCTGGATAGGACCGATTATCTTAATTAGATTTGATTTAGTAGATGCATCCTGGATAGGACATCTAAATTTCAGTAAAACCTAATTTTCTTGAGAAAGACTAAAAACTAAAATTGATCTATTAAAACTCATAATTCTCTTATATTATTCATCCAAGTCCAGTGCCCAAGTCATCATTCTGACACTTAATTGTTCAATCTTTATCATTGTTTAATTTTTATTATCATAATCAATAATTTCTTCAAACTCAATGTACCCCTCTCATTAAAATATTGTGTTAGATATTGATAGAATAAATTCTTCGTGGGATCGACACTCTATTCACTTTCTTTATTACTTGATACGACTAATGCACTTGCTAGCAATTTTATTTGTATAATTAGCACGCATCAGTCATAATATGTTTAATGATTTTCATGTGTTCTATAACGTTATAATCTATTAGCATCATGTAGAGGAATAGTAGATCTTGATTTCATATGCACGCCTGAATTGATTATGAACTATTTTTAGTCAACCATTTCATACCACACTTAGTATCATCTTAGGAGAGGAATACTGAATGTGAGGTTTGTGAAATTGTCATCTTGGCAGAGGAACATTCCATAGTCTTGGGTTAGAGTTCATTGCATCTCAAAACCTCCATATATTAGATTGTCATCTTAATCCTCTTAAGAAGCGGTGGATTTGAATCTTAATCTTTTAGGTGAATTTTTTTCCTACTTGTTCATCCAAGTCCAATGCTTGATGTCATCACCTTGATGCTTATTGATCATATCATTATCATTTACTCTTATTTTAATTTCGTGTGAAACATATCTTATCCCAAGTCAATGTACCCCTCTCCTTAATTTAGTGAGTCAACTTTAGGATAACAATTTCCTCGTGGGATCGACACTCTACTCATTCTCTATTACTTGATATGACTAGTGCACTTGCTAGCGATTTACATGTATACTTAGCACGCATCAGTGATATCCTTCCATTGAGAGGAATCCGCGAGTGGCCGAGAGGTTCTTAGCAGGTGTATGTTGAGTGGAAAGGGTAGATACCATTCGATAATTGAGAGGTATGGTTGGTCTAGGGATTTCTATTTGGGGATTTTGACTATGAGCGTAGCAAGATTTTCCATTGAATCCCATGTTATGATTAGATGGTTTAATGCTTCAATAGCCAGTTGGAGTTCAAGAACATCTCCCATGTTTCGATTTTTTTCCCATTTGAGTGATTTGTTCTCTTGTTTCTCCTTATCCACTTACCTTGCTCTTTCTTTCAATCATAAAAACCCCAAATATATTTTGTTCTACTTTGTTTTCATATTTCAGTTTCATTAGATTTCATTTCTGCAAAAATATTCTCTCCTATGATTAGGTTTAGTGTAAAGTAGGGTAGATAAATGTGAGATCCAATTTTCCCATGCATTCGACTCTAAAATACTACAAGGAAGGTTGTGCACTTGCAACTGGAGTTGTGTGTTTAGGAAATATTTTAAAACTTGCTGATTTTGTTGGACTTGTTTTGTTTCCCCCAGCTCCAGGAATTCACACCCGGGTGGTATCATCAATGTATATTGTCACACCTTGTGAACCTAAAATTGAGTGCATTTTCACACCCCTCAAACACTGGTTTTGACACATCAAATTTTTTTTCATGATCTTCTTTTATTCTTTGGTTTTAATTGCTCTTTATTTTTGTAATTAGTCTTTTATTTCTCTATTTAGTTTCAATCTTCCACATTACTTATAGATATTGCAATTATACTTAACTTTATATGCCAAATTCTAACAGTGTAGACAACGAATTGGGAGACTTCGATTATGAAGTGGAACGACATTTGAGGATAAGAAGAACTCAAAGAGAACTTAGACAACAAGCTCAGATAGCTCAGTTGCAGATTGAGAAAGCAAATCCTGATGCGAATAGGCCATTACAGGAGTTTTGTACACCCACTATCGTTGGATTGAATTCAGGGATAGCTCGACCAACAGTAAATGCCAACAAGTTCCAGTAAAACCTGCACTAATAGTTGTTTTAGGATACAACGAGTTTGGTGGATTGCCTACTGAAGATCTAAATCAACACTTGATTACCTTTCTGGAGATTTGTGACACTTTCAAATGTAATGATGTAACAAGTGATGCCATCAAACTAAGGTTGTTCCCATTTTCTCTTAGAGACCGGATGAAGACTTGGCTAAGAACTTGAGACCATAAGAAGATGGGATGAATTGGTAGCTGCTTTTCTATCAAGTTTTTTCCCCTAGAAAGGTTGTAGGGATTGAGAAACCAGATCACACCATTTCTGAAATGGGAAAATGAAACAATTTATAAAGCTTGGGAAAGGTTCAAGGACATGTTGAGAAGTTGTCCCTATCATGGTTTTCAGAAATGGTTCAAACATTTTATAGTGGGTTGGCACCTGCAAGCAAGAGCACTCTTGACTCAGTAGCTAGAGGTAAGTTCATGGCCAAGAACACAAATGATGGATACAAACTCATTGAAGAAGTCACCTTGAGTCATTATAACAGGATGCAGGATAGGGCTAACTGACAGAAGCCTCAGGCAAACACTATTCCAGGAGCTAAAAATTGGAATCAATTTACAGCCAGACTGATACATGCATTTTATAACATATTTTAGGACTTGTATTAGACATAATTTTGGATTATTATTGCATAACATGCATCTATTTTTATTTTTATTTGTTCATATTATTCCAAGTCAAAAGCCTACTCTTCTTGGTGTATATTTTGTAGAAAATTATGGAAAGCCTAAGGGCTGGAATCAACTCTCAAAAGGAGCATAAATCAGCATCCGGGATGTCACCACAGGCTGTGATGAGCCATTAAGGGTCATGATGAAGCGATAGAAGGAGCGATCGAGCCATCATAGGCCGTTACACATATTACGACATTCAGAGCGGCCAATATAGCTTTAGTTCAATGTGTTACAGGTCGTGATGGAGTGTTACGGGGCATAAGGACAGAGGTAACGACCGTAACATCAATATTATGACCTTCACCGAAGCTCCCAACTCAGAAATCCATATCGTTACGAGTCTTTACATGATATTACTAGCCATTACGTACCAAGTTACAGGTCGTTATATGATGTTACGGGTCGTTAGTGAAAAATATAACTTTCCAAGGTCAAATACCTCATGCTACGGGCCGTGATATGGTATTTCACGGGCCAAGACATTTCATCACGGGTCGTGACAGCCCCTGTTACAGTCCATTAAATCTGTTAGAGCCCATAATAGCGCGTGTAGTTTCGTCCGTTCTCACTCAAACTCGAATTTTTTGGAGGAATTTCGATGAGAAAATGTTTTTAAACTTATCCAAACTCTTTGGGAATCAAAAGAAAACAATATTTATAATATTTGAAGATGTTTTCGATGAGGAATTCTCAGTCACAAAGACTGTTACGAATTTAATCAGAGATTTTCTTATCTTTGTATGAAAAGGTTTCCAAACTTTCTAAAACTCTATGAAAACCCTAGAAACACCTTGGGGTTTATAAATACACATGTGGAGAACCAGAAGGGAGGCGGATAGAAGAGAATAGAGGGAGATATTCTACATGTTTGAAGCTAGAGAGTCTATCCAGGCCCCTTGAGCAGAATTCTGATTTTTTTTTTCGAAGGCAAAGCTAGAGCATGACATTGAAGATCTACTGCTGAATTTAGAGTTTGATTTATTATTTATTTTGGAAGAACTATTTTATCATGTTTAGTCATTTGTGTTAGGGAGTTTGTGTTTGGACTAAATTTTAGTGAATTTTTCCTTTTGAATGTGCATGTCGTTCTTAATGTTGTTCTTACTTTGAAATGATCATGAACTCCTTTTATTGACTTTTTAGTGTAAAGTAATTATTGGTTTGATTTGTAGGAAGAATTAATCTTTGAATTATATGCCATAGCATTGCATATCTCAATTTTATTACTCGTTTAATATTCAGATTGTGTGGCCTGTTGATTGAACTTGCTTAAGCGATAAATAGTTTAAGAACTGCAACATTAAAACATCTAAGGCTTAGATTGATTTAAGGTGGATTCATTTGGACGTCCTGGTTAATCTAAATTTGAGATAGTTGGTTTTATTTGTTTAGGAAATCATATTTTAGGCAATTCTTAGTCCATCATTAGAAGCAGTTTTGTTCAATCTGAATTAGTGGTGAGATAGAATCATGAATCTTCCAACTTAATCTGATTTGACCTCATCTGATCTCATCCTTATAATTTTATCTTTTCTTATCTTTCATTTTCTGAATTAAAACTGAATTTAATATTTTCTCTATTACTTTTGGAACTAGAAAAGGCTAGATTACATTAGTCCTAGTGAGTATGACATCTTTACTCTTTTCATTATATTACTTGAACGACTAGTGTGTTTGCTAGTGTATTTAGACTGCATCACAGACTAAGGTCTAGTTTGGTTTCACATAATTTGTTTTCTGGAATGCAAATGGCTGTAAATGAAAATTTTGAAGTGATTTGTGTTTACAGAAGTTAATTTTTCATTGTTTGAATATATGTAAATAAAATTCTGGAAAGTGAATTTATTTGCTTGGATAGATGTAAATGAAATTCTGAAAAATAAATTCAATTGTTTGGAAGAACGTAAATGAAATTGTAGAAAATGAATTTAGTTATTTGATTGAAATTTGAAATGTGATATAAGTTGTTATGTAAAAAAAATATTTTATTATTAAAATTAAATATTTTATGATGTACTAGTTTTTTTTATAATTAAATATTATATTACCTTAATATTTTAGATTAATTTGATTTTAACTTCATTTATTATATTGTATTTTAATCTCATTTTAAAAGTTTATATGACATTTCGGGTTTATTTTTAATATTATAGTTATCATTACTTTATTAGTCTTATTATGTTTTAAAGTAAAAGATTGATTTGTCTTATTATTTGATATCCATTTTTTTAATTTCTAGGTTTATCGATATTATATTTGTTAATTAATGTAATCTTTAATGAAATACTTGAGTTACTATTTTATCATATATTTTCTATTTTTTCTTTGTTTAATCATTTTAAATTTATCACAATTTTTTGGTAGAAAATAAATGATAACTTTAATCGTTGTGAAAATAAAATTAATCAAATTTAAAGTCTCTATCTTTTTAAACAATTTAGTTGTTTAAAATCTCGAAATAGTTGACATAACAAGGGCACACCTACATTGATTAATATAAGGGAAATGTCATCATACCCAAATAATTATAATAACGAAATAGCCAACAACACATAAAACTAATACAACTTCATCGAGATACAATACAAGCATACTACTAGAAAGTTCAATGTTGTAGCAACAGAAAACCTCACATACTCAGTGGGTGAAGTGAAAACCTATCTAACCATGAAGTCTGAGATTCATTAGATCGACTACGGATCAAACATATGCCCCTGAACCTTGTTTAGCATAAGGAACTCGTAGACATTCTCTAAAATGGAAGCTAGAAGATCTTTCATCCCCATTATTGCAGCATATAAATCATCGAAGAATAACTTAGGATCTGAACCTCGTAATGCTGCTCCAATATCTGCAAGGCCCTTAGCAATCTTCTCTATTGTGTCTAAACCTTCAACTTCCACAAAAATTATTTTGGGTTCTCTTTGATCTAGACCTCCTAATTCTCCCCGTCAAGGTTGATGGACCTTGAATAGGGCTTGCTTCTGAGGCATCCATATCATCAAGGCCAATCGAGAAGGACAAACCACTAGAAGCATTTTGTTGCTCCATTGCAACACATGTTGGTTCATCTATGCTTCTGGTAAAAGAACTTGTCGCCTAGTCATCACTACATATCAATTCCATATCCTCATATTGATCTATTGACTTCTTGATGAATGGCTCCGCTTTTGGGTGTGCCTACAAAAAAACAATAATAATTATAAAAAATAAAAAGAGAAAACAAATTATCCAAAATAGAAAAGATCACTTTTACCTCGATGTAGGCTCGGTATTGTTCATCGTCCATAATTATTGTTTTTGTTGAGTCATTCCATGAAACTTCGCTTAAATTTTTAATTGTTTTTATAATTCCCCAACAGGCTTTGAGAGTCCTATAACGATTGAAGCAATTAGCTTCATTTATTGATGCATTAGGAAAATTCTCATTTGCGGCCTTTGCACGAGTCGTAATTGTAGCTCCTTTAAATCCTTTGCCCACTTTTAGACCATCATGTGCCTGGTCGACCATAAAGGCAATGAAAAATTGACTTTGAGTTTTTGACCACTTAAAGTTGATTAGTTTTTTTTTCACTTTTCCATGTTATATATTGTTTCCAATTAAACTGATAAAGCATAGATATGTTATAAAAAACATTTAATGGAACAAAAAAGCTGAACAATTCATTTCATGGAAATATCATTTCATTATTTAAATAGTATTGAAAAAGCATCTAGAAGCTTAGAAAAGACACTTTCCACATAACATGACAAGCTGAACCATTCTTTCAAGTCATAAAAAGTTTGATAATAACTTACATTCAATCATAAGCATATAGGATATAAACAGTACTAGTGAAATGATACAATCATTTGAGCATTCAAGTATAAACTCCCGAGTGATGGACCCACATTTCTATAGTAATCATTTCCCTAATGGCTAACCACTCACTTGCCTAATGGCTAACCTCCCTTTGTGCTCGAGCACTCCTTGCACGAGAAAGTTTCATAGGGGTCCAATTGGTGCTAGGGTTGGTATATGAGTTACCTCCTTTTTTATTATAAAATTATTGTAGAATACAACAAACATTCACTATGTCCACTTGTGTACGACAACGATGATATGGCTTTGTTTCAAGTATTTTTTTGAAGCGATTCTTTAATATACCGAATGTATGTCCAACTGTTGTATGCAACGAAGTGTGCCTCATGTTGAATAATTTCTTATCATTTGTAGGGGATCATCTGTTGAGAATTCACTTAGATGGTATCTGACACCGCGATAAGGTGCAATGAACCTAGGTCATGTAGTATATCCAAAGCTTGTGTCACTATCCATGTTAGCACAATAGTAGTTAAAAGGAAAACACATATACTAGATTTTACCTTCAGGTATTCGAAGTCCATTTTCTCTCATTATGGCATCTATAAGCACATTAGCATCATGATTTGAACCTTCCCATCCTGCAAGAAAATACTGAAATTTCATATCAAACCCGACCACCGCTAACACATTTTGCGTTGGATAAAGTTTTCTACCTCAAAATTGAGCAAAAATGGAATTTGAAACTCGAGAATGGATGTGTGTACCATCAAGGGCACTGATACAATCCTACAGAAATAAAAAAAAATTGAGAATGCTATCTTTTGTGCTAATGATATTCAAAAGGAATAGGATTTGTATTTCACCTTAAAAATTGCATGAACCTAAAGCTAGAGCGTATAATAGGGTGTGGGTCTAGACTTGGTGGTCTAACAAATTCATCTCGTAGCTCTCCGATGGCATATAACCTATGGTTGAAGTATCGACTAACTGTCACTCCAGATCGCAAGAATTAGGTTCGCAAGAAATAGGTTCTAATCACTTTATTTTTGGTTTTATGACCTACAATATGAAGGAACATAGTCACTTGTTCTCCGATGGTAACATGAATGTTATCACATACTAAACCTCTACCTTGAAGTATAGAGCAAAGATCAAAAAAGACATTACACTTCGTTCACAACATGTCCAAGCAAATAGTATCAGACTCATGTATAAGTCTAAACAGGTAGGTAGCTCTTGTTGCCTCTATATCGTAAGTTACATCTCTCACCCTTCTCTTGTTGCACGTAAGCATTAAATATCCAATAGCATTACAACCATACCAGCAACATATTCCTGAGTCATATCGTTGTCAAAATCCATCTACAAATAAGAGCAATAGTAACAGTATGAAAACTAGGAGACAATAACTAATTTCTTCAAAATAAGTCCTTTCAACAACAAACAAAAGAGAACTAGATTGAAAAAAAATATGGAAGATGGGTAGCGTTTCAATTTAGCTGTAAAATGTAGGAACTAGATGCCACCAAGAGGGGGGTGAATTGGTGTAGTAAATTTTTTAACTCTAAACGATATTATCGTATCGGAAGAAAAAACACAGAATAATTGCAAGTAAAGCTAAATGCAAAGAAAGAAACAAACACAACAAGTTTGTTGACGAGGTTCAGTCGAAACTCTTGGCTTACATCCCCGCTTTGGTTTTTTCGATCTCGAGACTTCCGGAGATCACTAACTTTTTCTTCTTCAAGGGCGAAGCTCCCTTACAACTTTCTTCTCCTTTCTAGTTTTAGAGGGCAAGAAGAAAATCTCTTACAGTTTGAGCTCAACTCTTGAACACTCAAAAACTTCCTTCTATTCTATATTCTCATAAGAGTGTTCTTAGAAGGAGAAACTAAGGCTTCTCTCTTAAGCTCACAAGTTCTCAGAAACAAAATTCCAAAGTTAGTTCTCAGACTCTTGGTACTTAGTTTTATACATTTACAAGACAGTCTCATCTCTCTCTCACAATAACTAGCTGTTAAACAAAACATTGTCCTTTTCACCTACTCCTCGATTGATCGCTTCTTCTCATCGGGTAACCGTTGCTCTGGTGAATTAAATCTTCGGTCATCCACAGTTCTCCTTCGGACGTCCGAAGTCACGGACTTTAGCCTTAGTTCATTTGCTTAACTTCCATAAGTCGTCCACTGCTTTCCACTGAAAACATCGAACGACTCTTGCTTCTTTCAAGTTTCTACGTCAAGCTCATTTGATCGCCTACTGATTGTACATGAATCCTTTGGACGACCTTTCTTGACTTGAACACTTTTCTTCAATCATTCTTGAGTCGTCCATTGTTGTTGCTCAGAAACTTCGAACGACCGATGTTTGGCTCCTACCTTTGGTTGATATCTTCAAGTCTACTCTGGTCGCCACTCAGAGACTTCGGGCGACCTAACTTCTCTTTGTCGGTTTCCTTCAAGTTTACTTAGGTCGTCCATTGATTTTTCACGAATCTATCGGGCGACCTTTGCTTTTCCTCTAACTTGCTTTGGCCACCCACTAATTCAGCGCTGAATCCTTCGGGCGTCCTTTCTTCATCTTCTATAGTTTCTTTGGTCGCCTACTCATTCCACACTGAGTACTTTGGGCGACATTTCTTCTTTGCCTGACATACATCGGTCATCCACTGATTCTGCTACTTTAGTCGTCCACTGTTTCCACACTGAAGAGTACAGACGACCTTAGTTGCTTTCACCATAAAACATCTTTACTTACTCTCTTCATAGGACGTCCACTTAATCCTGAAGCGTCCGTTCTATCAGTCGTTGTACTTTTGACCTCGAACCTTCGGTCGCCCACTAACTTCACTCGTACACATCGGGCGATCTTTCTTGATCAAATCCATCATCGATCGTTCAGTCTTTAGCTTCGGACGATCTTTTTACACTTAGCATCATATATCTTTAGCTTTATGCTCTTTACTTCGATCGTCCACTACGAACTCTTAGAACTACCTTTCAATTACTGATTGAAGCAAAAACTCTATCTACTTCACAAATCAAATTGAAAATTATTAGTATAACTAAACTTTTTCATCAATTTGTGATCATCAAAAAAATCTTGGGATCTAAGATTCAATATAAAATAGACATTTAAAAAGTGCAATGTGCATAATACTATTTTTTAGAAAAAAATAAAATGATAAACCAACACTTTTTCTAATTCTTTTCACATAATACTTTTTTTAGAATAACAAAATACATAAATCAAACACTATTATAATTTTTGCTACTTAAATACATAAACAAACACTTTTGTTTCCATGTTAACTAAATACATAAACTACATACATGTTAACTAAATACATAAACAAACACTTTTGTTGCCTAAATTTAAGTAGAATACTTTTGTTACATAATTGCACTAATTTGAAGGCTTTTCAGAAAATAGAGAAAAACAAATTTTCATTGTCGTGTGCGAATCGGAAAGAATACAAATTAAACTGACCAATTTTTTTTAACTAGTATATGACAATAATAAAAATTTAAAAGACTTGGATAGATGCATAAAAATTTCTTGTTATGCATGAAAAAGAAATTTTGAAGTTTGAGACATTTCTATGCATCATGAGACACAAAGAGGATTATCATTGCGCTTTCCTCGAACAAAAGTTCAGTAATAGCATCGGGTCTTCGACCTGTATATAATTAGCAGAAAAAAGAAATAAAAGAAGAAAAGAGAGGAGGAGATCGAGGGCACCAAGTATTCTAATTTCATGGACAAGTACAACCTAGCATTCCTTATCTAGTTTTAACATTACGTCCTCCACCTCCCATCCCCTCGTGTCACATCCAAAGACACCCCTCTTTTTGAGCAGCAAGCGAGGTGTGTCTTGTTAATAGGGTGAAGGGATGAGTTGTTTTTTTGAGCAAGACGTGTGTCCATCTTGGCCTTGCTTTCACATCGCATGGGATCCTGCCATGTTGCCGCACGTACATGACACAAAAGGCTTCTGAAAAAAAAATGTAAAAAAAAATCAGGAATTTGAAAAATTATATACTTCTTTAAACTTTTATTTATTTTTATTTTCTTGTATCAAATTTATGAGCCTAATTTGTAACCGAGAAAATCTTAAGAAGTCAATTATGTATTTTTTAAAAGAAACTTTTGAATACAGAAGAAAAATAAAAACTAATAGTTTTGGTGTTGGCAAAAATGAAAACAATTTGAGTAAGGTCTGTTTGCTCTTACGGTTCTCACGGAAAGGAAAAAAGAATTTACTCTGGAGAGAGGAAGAAGAGAGAGAAATATAAGATGATATATGATACAATCTAGCGAACTCACAACAGCCTAAGAGAAGAAGAAGGAAGACACCTTCGACGCTTCCCTTTTTCTTTCGTCTCTAAATTCACACCTCATTGTCTATTAGAATATAGACTTGGTGACGCTATTAATTTACATTTTTGACTTAATTTTGACTAATCCACTGATTAATATTATGTATATATCATTGTGAAAGTCATTACTTGACCTATAATCAGAACTTATGTTATGTGCAAGTCATCCATCACGAACCTCATCATATTTGTTTGCAGGATCAAAATGCAGAGAATATAATTCTCCCATGAATTATAAAGCTCAATATATAAAGGATAATAATTCAATAGGGTAAAGCATATATGAAGATACAAGTAAAAGAGAATAAGTTCTATCATTCAGTCATCTTTATAAAATATTATCTTTATTTTCAATTACTTTATATTTTCCTTTACTTTGGTTTATCTCTTTCTTTCAGTGATATAAGTCCATCAGGATCAATCTCTTTCATTTTTCATTTCAGTAACAGTGTCAAGAACATCAATTACACCTAACTCTCATGGTGTATAGTACATCAGTATGTTCAGACAATTCAATATGCTTCTTTTCATTCACCTTGAGTAGCATCTTTTATTTCAATTAATAATGAGCAATTAACAGTACATAAAGATTCTAACGACCTATCGTCATAATGGCTAGCTAGGCCATGGGGTCAACCCTAGACCCATTAGTAAATCTTCATAAATAATAATCTCAAGGGACTCAGTAACAATAATAATAACAGTTGAATCAGAAGAAGTCAACAATACTTCCTGAAGAATTGATTATTGTTTCTTAAGGAACCATTTAACAATAGTAATAAATCCTTAGTTCGTCGGGGCCTTCCTCTTCATGTTACAAATCCAAACACAATCATTAACATATTTTACTCTTGTTTACCTATTATTCTAAGTTCACGTGTGAGTACACTAACCCTACCTCAATCAAATTCAGTCAATCAATTAGGCATAACATCAATCATCCCGGACACGACCAGTGTCAGGGGTGACAGACCTATGTTGTTCCTGGGTTAAGCGTGTTCATAACCCATGTTTCAATCATGTCTTTTCAATCCGGCAACATTGACCGTGTTAGGGTAACACGAACCATTTTGATTGTCGTTTCCATTAGAGTCAATTGTTTCTTCGCATGCATCGAAGAAGGACACGACCATTTTAAGGAAGGATTAGGGTTCCAAGAACGCATTTACTCATTATTTCATTTTAATCATTATTTTACTTTATCACACGTATATGAAAAATCCTAAGGTTGATCCTCCTAGTTACATACCTTAATTTTTCGTCGGTCGATCATGTTTCTTCTTTGTAAAGCGTGTGCGACATGGCCCGTGTCCTACTCGGACACGGTCTGTTTCCTTAGGTCTTCACGGTGCTCCCTCGTGCAGTTTGTTGAATTTAGGATCCCGAGATTATTTTGATGATCACAAATTTGTAAGAAAACTTAGTTTGTACTAATGAACTTGTTGAGCTAATTTCTGAAACAGGATATTCAAGTTCAGAAGTTGTTAGGTCGAACAAAGCTAAAAGAATGGACGATCTATACACACGGAAGAAATTTCAAAGGAATCATGTGTGCAATGATCGTCCTAAGAATATGAAATGGTCGACCAATATTGAAGGAGAATGCAAGATTAGAGGTTGAACGGTCGACCAAAGAAATAAAAGGGATGACCGAAGTAAAGGGCTTAACGGGAGAGGTCGCCCGATGATGAGAAGTGGGCGTGATAATTACCTATTTATTCATATTTTCCATTATATAATTAGTATAATTTACATGCATTTCATTATCATAATCATGCATATTTCATATTTTTTTTGTTTTAGTTTGCTTAATGAGTCAGCATCTACATAATGTGTATTTTCTATGTCGAGGGGCTGCTGGATGCATGGCGGAGAAAGGATCAAACAAAACGAAAAATATGGGTCATCACAGGCCGTTATGACTTTGTCACGGGCCGTGACATACTTCGTCACGGGCCGTTATGTACAGTCACAGGTCGTGACATCATATAAAAGAGAATCAGCTTCTGTCAGGGCGTGACATGTCTGTCTCGGGCCGTGACAACATAAATCATTGGTCACGATCAGGTCGTGGGCATGACGCGCTTGTATCACAGCCGTGACATGTATTGTCACGGGCCGTGAAATGTGCACCATGTTTGGTCACGGCCGTGACAATTCTATCACGGGCCATGACAAACCCCCGACTTAGAATTTGTTAGGTCACGGCCGTGACAAAATTGTCACGGGTCGTGACAAGCCCCAGAGTAAGCTATCGTTCGGTCACGGCCGTGACACTTTTGTCATGGGTCGTGACACTTTGCGGGTTTTTGTATTAAAATATATTTTTTAAGGGATTTTTGGACGGTTTTGATCTCCTATTAACCCTATTTTAATCCTAGACGAATTCTATCATCCCAAAGCCTCTCCATCCCTATAAATAACACCCAAAACCCTAGAGAAAGGATGCTTGGAGTATGGGAGAACTTAAAGAAGGAGATGAAGTGCTGCAGGATTGACGATCGTCAAGAAATCCAAGGTGTAATTGTTTTGTATTATTCTATTTGTTATTATTCTTGTATATTCTCCTATCTATACAAAGGATGAACTCCCTTGTATTAAAGTTATTTTTTTGGAGGATTTTTATTGTAAAAA
>LTAE01002334.1:0-44850 GCA_001647135.1 Pontederia paniculata | reverse complement strand
CACATTTTCATGCAAAGGTTACTTCCTTTGGCCTTCAAGGAGTTTTTGCCCAAGGTTGTTTGGGAGACCATAACCGAATTTAGTACATTTTTTAAAGAGCTATGCACCTCTACCATTCAAAAAGAGGACATGTCACGTTTAGAATATTCAATTTTGATATCTTTATGCAAGGCAGAGAAAATTTTCCCGCCTTCATTCTTTGATGTGATGGAGCATTTAGTCATGCATTTACCATATGAAGCGAAGGTTGCCGGTCCTGTACAATATCGATGGATGTACCCATTTGAGAGATTCATGTTGTACTTGAAAAAAAATGCTAAAAATAAAGCAAGAATTGAAGGCTCAATATGTGAGGCATATTTCATAGAGGAAGTATCTAATTTTACTTCGTTATACTTTGAGTCTGATATTCAAACAAGACAAACCCAAGTTCCAAGAAATGATGATGGTGGAGTGGAACTAAATAAGGAATGTTTATCCATATTCAAATATCCATCCCGCCTTATCGGAAAGGGGCGTAACATTATGTTGAATGACTATGATCTTACACTTGTGGAGAAATATGTTCTTGTGAATTGTCATGAGGTGTTCACATATATTGAGTAAGGATCATTTACTTAATAGTCTTATACATTTAATTTTTTTATACTTATTTCATATTATAATCATTTTTATTTTTGCATATTTAGGCAATTCGAGGACTTTCAGAGACAACAAAATCCTACTATCACAAACGATCGTCTCTTGCAAATTCGATATGAAGATTTCTCTTCATGGCTTAAGCATCAAGTGAGGAATGAGTTTGTAGAAGATCCACTGATTCGAGATTTTAGTTATGGACCATTTAAAAAAGTGACAACATATAACAGTGTAATTGTCAATGGTTATAGATTTCAAACATACGAGTATGGCCGACACAAAACCACCACGAATAGTGGCATTTGTGTTCTTGGAAGCTTGTACGGGGATAATGATATGGATTACTACGGCGTGATTGAGGAGATATTAGAGTTGACGTACTTAGGTAAAGAGAATAAGGTAGTTGTGTTACGATGCCATTGGTTCAATCCAGAACAATGAGTCAAGGTTGATCCGAAGTTTAAATTGGTTGAAATTAAACAACGATCAAGACTTCAAGGGTATGATCCATTTGTATTAGCAGAACAAGCACAACAAGTTTATTATACGAGTTATCCTTCAAAAAAAGGTAAGGATGAATGGTGGACAGCATGTAAGGTGAGAAGTAGACTTTTCATGGAGGAAAAAATGACTAGTGATGGTAGTACAAGTGAGATACCTAATGATGAATACTACCAAGAGGATCTAGTAATAGGGATAACGAATGATGTGGAGGGCGAAGAAATAATTGAATTATTTGATGCAAATGCTCCTATAGAAGAGTTGAATGTAAATGAGATACCTCGTGCATTAGAAGTAGAAGATGATCAATTCATCAATGATGATGATAGTAGTGATAGTTGTGATGAGGACATAAATGACGAGGAAGAATTTGAATCTTTTTCAAGCGAGTAATGGTTTTGTTTGAATGTTACATTTTATAGTTAGGTAAATTATGTGAATTTCTTATATGTTTATACTTTAGGATGATATTTTTTTTAACCAAATATATTTCTACTTGTATGAATGAATAGTCATGGTTCTTCGAGGGAGAGGTCGTCGTGCTTCTGGCTCAGGGTCGAGACCTTCTGCTCCTGTGTCATCATCAGCCGATGCCCCTACACCACCCATTGCGGATATAGCAACTCCTCCTTCAAGACGCAGTGTTACAGGATCTATTTTGACACCACCTGTTGCAGGTAATTATTAAATTTTGAGTATAATTTTTATGATTTAATAGTCTTTTATTTTCTAACTATTTTTTTGAAGGTCAAGCATTTGAAGCACCACATGAGATCGTGCACTCTTCTCAACTAGGGATGGTAGTTGGTTTGGAGGACCTTGAAGCTGGACCATTATATACTGGATTTGTTGGGGTCAATGACCTCAAAAAACTGTAAGTAAAATTGTAATTTTAATTTTCAATTAATATTTATACTAATTATCATTATAACTTGTTAAATGTATAGGATTGCTTTTACACCGGATAGTATTGTACGGTATATTAGTGTACTTGTGATTTCGAGGTTGCCGCCGAATGCACCAACATGGCACAAGGTTCCAAGGGATATTAAGGAGCGAATGTTTGATCACTTTTTGGTAAACAATATTAACTTTTTTTATAACTACTTGATATATGTTTCAAACTAATGGTGTATTTTTTTCTTATTTCAGAAAAATCATAAGTTTGAGCCTGGACTAGGTGAAGAGATCATGCGAAAGGTTTTTATGTATGTGGCCCAACATCGTTTGCGTTCACAATTATACCATTATAGAGTTAAGGCAATGAAGGAAACAAACAACAACATCTCCTTAGCACGTGATTCACCTCCAGTTGGATTAAATTGTGGTGTTTGGCAATCACTTTGTGATGCATGGTACAAATTAAAAAAATTATTCACTACACATTCAATATTATCTTATCATGCGTTGATGAAACTTTTTTTATTGAAGGAATTCAGAAGAATGGAGAAAACGATCAGTAGCGGCAAAAAGCAATTGTGCTTCAAAGCCTGAAGCTGCTTTACACACAGGAGGGTCAATTCCTTTTTCAAGCCACAAGCGTCGTTTGGTAATTTTTTATTTTATTGCTTTATTAATATTACATATGGAAGTAAATATTTGCTAACTTTGATATATTATTCAATATAGGAGGCAAAAAATAAAGGGCCGATTGATTATAGAGAAGTTTATGAGTTGACACATAAAAGTAAAAAGACAAAAACTTTCGTCACTGAGTACTCCCATAAAGTCTTGGTACGTAATGTCAAAATCAAGTTTAATTTTCTAAAAATAAATTCTCTTACTGATTCATGTTTTTCTCATTTCAGGAAGACTACAATTCTAAAGTGATTGAGAAGTATGGTGAAAATCGGGACACACAACCATCACTTGAGGTGGAACTATGGAAACAAGTAGGTGGGACAACTAGGGAAGGATTTCTTCGTGGATTGGGTACAACAGTCTCATCTGTTGGTTCAGGCATGTCTACTGGTCAGAATGTCAATACTTCATTTAGTTCGACATTCATGCAAGATGGTACGATCGATCACTTTAAGGATGTTGTTGGTGATGTTGTGGATGATCGCATGAAGAATGCATTCGGTTCATTGATGGATAGCTATTGTCAGCCAGGAGGTGCTTTTGAACAGATGCTCAAACGACTTTTGCTTAATTCCACAGATGATGCTGCTGGACCGAGTACCTCGTCATCCAATATAAGAAATAATTGATGATGTGATCTAATTGTGATACTTTTATCATAACTCTTTTTGCATGTATTGTTGAGTCATATTTTGTTCTCTTATGGTCACATATACATTAAGGTCATGTTGGATTATTAGAATTGATATTGGAGACGAGTTATGTTGCCTACTATGATATTATGTTGGATTTGTCAGACTATTATGTCTGATTATTATGTTAGGCTTTACGTTGAACTTTGTGATATGAAATTTGAGTTTTGTGTTGATTATATGTGATGTTGTTAGTTATAAGTTTATGTTGAATTTGAATTTATGTACATATGACATTTTCTGTAAATGCAAATATTTTGTTAAAATTATATTATTGGTTTGCTACCAATTTGTGACGACTTTGCTACAAGATATGTAAAATGAGGGACAAATTGCGGTAAAATATAACCGCTAAATAGTGACTAGTTAGTTACATATTTGCTACCAATATTTGTGACTGTTTAGTTACTGATTAGAGAAGATATAGAGACTGAATAGAGACAGATTTTAAATTTGCAAACAAAAGAATCCATCAGTGTTATGACGCATTAGTGACGAAGTAGCTACAGATTTAATGACGCTATTTGTGACAGAAAAAGTTGTCACTATTAGTGACGAGTTTTTAGTGACGGATTTTAGGTGTCTCAAATCTGTAGCAAATCTGTCTCTGAGACTGTTTGTGACGAAATTAGATACAGATTAAGTACGAAATCCCCCGTAGCTAATAGCTCAAATTCTTGTAGTGAAACTTCTTGCTTCTGTAACTATTCTTGGTCTCTCTCAATTCACAACCGCCTCAATCTTGGCAGGATCAACTGAAATTCTTTCTTTTGATACTATGTGTCCTAGAAACATGATTTGATCGAGCCACCTGCCAATCCAAGAAAGCTCCTCACTTCTTTAACTGTTCTTGGTCTCTCCCAATTCACAACCACCTTAACCTTGGCAGGATCAACTGAAATTCCTTCTTTTGATACTATGTGTCCCAGAAACATGATTTGATCGAGCCAAAATTCACACTTTGAAAGTTTTGCATAGAGCTTGTGCTATCTCAACGTCTTCAACACCATCCATAAGTGTTTTCTATGCTCTTCCGGGCTCGATGAGTAAATCAAGATGTCGTCTACAAACATAATTACAAACTTGTCTAGGCATGGCCTGAACACCCTGTTCATCAAATCCATAAATGTCGTGGGAGCATTGGTTAGTCCAAAAGGCATGACTAAAATTCATAATGGTCATACCTTGATCGAAAATGTTGTTTTAAGTACATCATCGTCAGCTATCCTCAATTGGTGGTAGCCGCTTCGCAAGTCGATCTTTGAGAACACCGATGTCGTTGTTAGTTGGTCAAACAACTCGTCGATACGTGGCAACGAGTACTTATTCTTGATTGTCACTTTATTTAGCATTCGATAGTCTATACATAACCTTAGTGACCCATTTTTTTTTCTTCATATATAGAACGGGTGCGCCCCATGGTGAAACACTTGGTTGGATAAACCCTTTGTCCAACAATTCTTGCAACTGTGTTTTCAGTTCATTCATTTCCACGGGCGCCATTCTATACGGGGGCTTTGTGATGGACTTTGTTCCCGGCACCAAATCAATATGGAAATCCACTTCTCTTTCAGGTGGCAAGCTCGAAAGGTCTTCGAGAAACACGTCGGGGAAATTACATACCACATCTATACATTCTAACTCTTGAGAAGTTTCTTCACTTGTCGTTATGCTCGCTAAAAATCCTCGACATCCTTTATTTATCATCTTGTGAGCCTTCATTGCCGAAATAATTTTCTTCTCGTCTCCGGATGGAACTCTTTGAATGCTGATTTTTTATCCTTCATTGGTTTGTACAACCACCTTCTTCTCATGGCAAAACATCATGGCATCATGTGTGGATAACCAATCCATTCCTAAAATTATATCGTAGTCTACCATAGGTAGTACTACCAAGTCCACATCAAGGTTAATTCCCTCAACCTGCACGGGACCATTAGGAATGTATCTCCTAGTTGATACATCTCCTATGGGCGTTAGAATTTCCAACTCACATTGAAATATTTCTAATTTGACCCTTAGCATTCTTGCAAAATCATATGAAATAGAAGAATGTGTTGCACCCGAGTCAAATAATACATTAGCATGATGCCCAGCGACTAAGAGTGTACCTTGAATAACTTCATTTGAGTGGCGAGCTTCATCGACCCTCATGGTGTAAACTCGCCCTGTCACCTTTTGTGGTGCTTCATCCACTTTGTCCTTTCCTTTGTCACGATACACATCCCTCTTTTTCAGACAATCTTTGATGAAGTGTCCTTGTTTCCCGCATTGAAGGCATGTCCCACTCTTCTAACGACATTCTCCAAGGTGTTGTCTACCACAATGTACACATGCCTTACTTGTACTTCCCCTTTTTGGGTCTTCTTTTCTTAGTGGCTTAAATAACTTCTTCACCCATTTGCCTTTGTCATGATCTTTGGTCTTTTATGGTTCTTTACCTTTCATGTCTCGCTTTTGATTTGCATATGCCCTTTTGAGTATGGAGGCTCGTTCTATGGCTTCCTCCAAGGTGCTCACATTGCTACATGAAACTTTCATTTTTAGGTCGGAGTTCAATCCTTCAATTAACTTATTAATTCGTGCCCTTTCAATCTTCTTAAGTGGATTATACTTCTCAAGGCATAGATATTGGTTGATGTACTTCTCTAATGTCAAGTTTCCTTGTTCAAACCTCAAGAACTCTATTTGTTTCTTTTCTTTGAATGTTGAGGAAAATAATGATACTCAAATGACTTGGTAAACTCTTCTCATGAAACTTTATCCTTTTCATTGAACTTGGTCCATCATGAAGTCCCACCAATACTTAGCTTGATCCGTCATTTGATGTGTCGCAAAATTTACCTAGTGCCTTTCCGAGCAGCGGATCACTTGGAACTTATCATTCATTGCCCTTAGCCACAATTCAACCTTGTCGGGGTCTCTTTCCCAAACGAATACTGGAGGGTGTGTCCTCATGAATTTGTCAAATGTGCTTGACCCTCTTGACCTTCGGTCCATGGCCTTGGCCAACATAGATATTGCATCCTTGAAGTAGCTTTCTTCATGGCGACTCAACCTTTCTCGTTCAAGTCTTCAACTGCTTGATCCCTCTCGTTCATATATTCTATGATCTGACCCTTCATGGTTGTTTCATGGCCTCTTTCGTGGCGACTCGAGATATATTGAAACATGCATCATATGATTTTCATATACAATAAGATTTAAGCTCTAATTCTGAACTTCATCCTAGTTCTTCCTCTTCCATGTGAACATTTGACAATCAAATGAACCTTTAAAACCTAAATAGAATGAGAGGATCCCCTTTACATACCTTAGATCCTAGTTCCTTCTTTGCAAATTTATAGCTTCTTCTTCTAGTCTTCTTTTCCTCTCCTTTACCTCTCTTCTTCTCCTTCAATTGCTGCTGCAATTTCAGAACTCGGTGAGCTTGTACTTCTCCACTAACTCATGGTGATACAAATTATGTAACAAGGGGAAGTAATTCAGAGGAGAGAGAGAGAGAGCAACTGAAAATGATCTTTTTCATATATTTTGGGTGGGTTTTAGGGTCAAATATGGGGGTGCCAAGTGTCATGAGGCTGGGCCCTTTATTACAATCAAGGTCTCAACATCTTTGTTGAGATTTGTCGTATATTTTAAGATCATTACATTATCCATAACCCCCTTAGATGTTTCCTACAGTCACATATGCGCCCGTCTATATAATCATCATTTTTAACGGTCGTGTGATATTTTTTAAATGACACAATTAGACCTCCCTTCCTTATGGACTCAATATTCTCGTTAAGACTTGACCCACAATGGTTCAGATAAAACAACATCCTCACATCTTGAAAGAATATGTAGCATCCTAACATAAAGATTGTACTCTTTTAGCACACAAAATCCTCGCAAATTTTCAAAATTCATATCATAATGTTCATCTATATACCTAAAATCTCTAACATGGCTTGATCATATAAAAATTGCCTAATGACACAATTGCACCAATCAAGAACTCAATGTCCTTATAGATATTTGCCCACAAAGTGACTAATAATATGTTATAATATTTTGACTCATCAAAGATATTGTACATTTTGGACATGCACAATTTTGCACGATTTTTTAGGTCATGTCTTAATAGGTCACTACTGTTTGCTTCTCTCGTCTTGATCATATGAGATGTGCGTAAGTGTAACACAATGAGTAAGTGGTAAAAATATGATGGTCAATGTAACAAAAAAATATATGATAATTGAAGCTAGTATTTCTTTTTTTTTAATATTTATTAAATGCCAAATTGCCAAAGTGACAAATGATGGGATCTGGCATTTTGAGTTATTCCATTATCTTTCCTCGACAAATTATATGAATAATTTAGGGGCCATAATTTGTGAATTAAATAATGCAATTATTGGCTTAAATTGACATCTCAATCAATTGAATTAAATGCTTGATTTCACATGACTTAATCATTTGGCTATGAAATTTAGATGCCATGACACTTTCTCTATGGTACAAAGTTGCTAAAGTTTACTATATTAACAATTGATATACTTGGAATAGTAATGTTCCTCCTACTTTAGATTCAATTTGCATTATTATTATTATTATTATTATTATTATTATTATTATTATTATTATTATTATTATTATTATTATTATTATTATTATTATTATTATTATTATTATTATTATTATTAGGTCGTACATGGAGTCTTGATTTATCTTGCAATTTATTTTAATGTATATATATTCATGCACAAACTTATGCTCAATTTTTATAACATAAAAAGTATTAAATGTATGTATCACACTTTGTAAAGAAGATATGGTTCTCTTATATATTTATCAATCTTTTCATAATCGGATCGGACGTTCAACTAGGTCACGGTTGGATCGCTCGGATCGGGTTCGCTCGAGTTGAACCAGATTTTTATTAAAATAATATTATTTATAATCATCTAAAATATATAACACAATTTATATTATATAATATGTTAAAAATTAATAAAAATCTACTATTGGTTAGATAGTAATCTAAAATATCATTTATTGTGTTTCAAAAGGTTAATGTTTATTTAAAATAATGACGATTGATAAATTATTATTATATTATTGTGAATTATATAATACTAATGATGTTATATTTTTTAAAAAATATACTTTAACATTTTGTAAGTAGTTTGAAAACTTTAATATTAACATATTAGTTATAATAATTAAACTAATTATAATCTTAAAAGAATAGTATTCAAAATAAGTTTTATTTTTATCTTATCGATAAAATTCACATAAAACTTCTTTTTTTGTGTTTAATTCCTTTTTTCTTTATTTTCTTTATTTTCCTTTTCTTATTTATCTTTTTTTTCACTTTTCTGTTTTCGCCCACTCCCACTCTTTTATTATCGATTTAATCTTTGTTTCATATTTTTTTTTACATCTTTCAAGTCAAATGTTATACACTGGTATTGATATTTTTCTTTTTTATGCTTACTTCTTTCCATTTTCGTTTTTATCTTTCCTCTTTCATTATTTATATTAATATTTCCATTTTTTTACTTCTTTCTAATTTTAAATAATTCTTTCATATTTTATTAAGTTTCTTCATATTTGTCCATCCTTATTTACATTTGACTTTCCTCTTTTACTACATCAATTGCATAGTTCTGCATTAATCACCCAAATCAACGTTAAATGAATTATAACACAACTTTCCAAATTTAATTTTCTTTTATTTTCAAATTTTGAAAATGAACCGAGTTTTTACCCGTTCATCAGTTTTTACTGCTTCAAGCCGGTCTGAAGTCATCTCTGGTTTTGACACAAACCCGTACTAGATTTGGCCAACTGGTTCGTGGTTAAAGCGGTCGAACCGACTAGTCCAGTCCGTTTCCGATTTTAATAATATTAATATTTACATATCAATTAGGCCTCTTTTGGATACCTTATTTGTCATCTGATAAGACTCATTCAACACTTTAATTCCTAAGGATGGAATTTTTTTTGCCTATATAGAGTGCAAAAAATATTGATCAATTTCCTTCACAAAATGGACCTTAATGTTGAATCTAGGATCCCGAGATTATTTTGGTGATCACAAATTTGTGAGGGAACTTAGTCTGGACTAATGAGTTTGTTGAATTGATTTTTGAAAGACAGGATTTTTATGTTCAGAGCATGATAGGTCGACCGAAGTTAAAGAACGGACGACCTATGCACATAAAAGACAAAGGAAAAATCCTATATGTACAATAGTCGTCCAAAGGATGTGAAGTGGTCGACCAATGTGAAAAATAAAGACTAAAGATATGGAGTCAAATACTGAGCGGTCGACCAAAGGTATTGAGAGGACGATCGAAGACAAAGTTGAACAGGAGAGGTCGCCCGATGAAGAACAGTGGGCGACCGAAGATTTTACACCAACAGTACAAAGGATGGAGAACGGGCGGTCCAAGGAGAAGTGGACACCCGGTGATGATACTTAGCCGAAGAGGTGATATGGCTAAGGAAGGAGAGGTCATCTGAAGATGAAGATAGGACGACCAAAGAGCTAAGGAAGAAGGCAATGGTCGTCCAAGGGTTTCAGAGTGAAGATAGTGGACGACCAAGAAATTACCAAGTTGAAGTGGACGTTCGAAGGCTCACGAGTTAAAGCAGCGGACGACCAAATCTGATGACAGAATGCAGATCCGTCGATCGAAGATGGAGTGCGGACGACCGATAGATATCAGATGAAGACAAAGGTCGTCCGGGGTCTTGGTGAGAAGACAAGTGGAAGTCGAGGAGTTTGTTAGGTCTGAGGTGAACTAAAGATCGGATGACCGTAGTGTGAGCGGACGACCGATGAGGAGACAGAGGTTGTCCGAGGGCTGAAGAGACAAAGCAGCGGTCGACCAGAGCATCTGACAGAAGAAACAATGGACGTCTAAGGAATCTGATGAGTTGTCAGAGGACGTCCGAAGAATGTCAGAAGGAAGAAAGGACGTCCGAGGATCTTAGTGAAAAATGAGCGAGCGTCCGAAGCTTGTCAAAAGAAGGTTTGGTGGACGTCCAAGAATCTCATTAGGAAGTGAGCGGATGGCCAAAGTACTGACCGAAGAGGGAGCGGATGTCCGAGGTTCTCAGTGAAGAATGAGCGGACGTTCGAAGTACCCACAGAAGAAAGAGTGGATGCCCAAAGGATTCAGGGAGAATCAGCGGACGACCACAGAGGTGTCAAAGGAGTTGGCACAAGTCAAGTCGGTCGACCGAAGATGAAGTACGGACGATCGAAGGATCTTGATAGAGGCCTTCAACTCCAGGAGTGGACGTCCGAGTGATTGGGGTGCAATCAACGGATAACCAGAGAAGTTGAAGGAGATGGTACAAGTCAAGTCGGTCGACCGAAGAATCTTGATTGAGGTCTTCAACTCCAAGAGTGAACGTCCGAGGAGATTGACCATGTACACTTTAATTTTAGGTGAAAATCCTAAGGGTTCTTCATTCATACGTAATATATGAATAATAAATTTACTTTAAATCAGTGTTGTTAGAACTGATCCGAATCAGTTGATTCGATCATCAGCTGGTGCCTAGACCGGTCCTGGTTCAATGCTAAAATAGGATAATGAGTTGGACCGGATGAAACCGATAATAAAAAAGAGTTGAACCGCTCAAACCAGTTAATTCATTGAACCGACCAATTCAATTGTAAAATATAAAAGAAAAAAAAAGAAAAAAAAAGAAATTGGGTTTTGAGACGAGAGGAAAGTGGGTTTTGGAAATGATTGGGCCATGAAAAATTTGTAATTGAAAGCATTTTAAACCAATTTGTATTCTTTTCTTTTTCTTTTTAGTTAAAAAAGAATTTATTTATTTATTTGATATTTGTATTTGAATAAATAATTATTTAGGATATATTTTTATTAATAAATTTTATATAAAAAAATCTAATTAATCATAATTAATCTGATTTGAAAGTAAATTTATTTTATATTTCCTATCTAATCATAATATTTGTGATTTTTCATCTATATTATCAATTATTTTTAATTTAATATCTTTTAATAGTATCAAGTTCGACCATCCGACTTACTCGGTCTAACCGGTCCAACTTGATCCGGAAGCTGCTACGGGTTGTTGTCCGATTTAGTTTTGATAACCTTGCTTTAAACATATCATTTTGGAGTAAATGCATAAGATCTATAATCTAAATAAACATGACAATAATTTACTTACTCGATCCTAATTTCTTTTACACTGCAAAATTAGATGTTCCTTGATATTATAAAAGTTAGTCCAAGTTCTAACCGTTGAATCATTTTTAGTGTTTGGATAGGGAAAATCCATCCAGCTTATGTCGCTACATGCAACAATGACCATGGGTAGTCACTTTAATCAAAGGACATGCAAATCAAGTTCGGTTGACACAAAGTGGTTACTAGGTATGTGCCTTGGGTTGAGGGACCGAGTTTGAGCTCCGGAGTCATCAATTTGACCAGAGAAATATCATTTCTATTCTTTGCCTCGACTCCGATTAGTCAAGTGCTAGTAGCCATGAACATCAGAGTCCCCGAGTGGGTATCCAAAAAAAGTACATGCACACTATAATCTCATTTGTATAAATGTGTCTTTACATGTCATGTACATTAGACAATATTGTCTTACATTATTATATATTATTTATGATTCCAAATAAATATATTATTATTATTTATTTATTATAATATTATAATATTTATCATTATTTGTACCTCTTTATACGTCTTTCTCTCATTTTTAATATTTTTTTCTCTTAATGTATTTTGTTTCTGTTTCACAACATTTTTATCTTTTTATTATCTTAAAAATAAAGAGAAAAAAGATCGAAGATGAGAGATAAATATAAAAAGAGTGAAAAAAAATAATAATATAATTACACCAATAAAAAACATTGTTCAAAATGATACTATTTTAAGATGCTAAAGTAAAAATGATCATAAAATAATTATTTATCTTAATTGAATAAAAAATAATTTTAAAAAAATTATGATGACATTCAATAGATTTTAAAATATTATGACAAGTAATTAGCATGAGAAAAAGCAAATATGAATGAATAGAAATTAAACAAATGTGATTATTAAATAATTATAAAATAAGATAAAAAAAGTCAAATCAACAAATGAACTGAAGTCAAATGTTTCTCTATCATAATTAAAATAATATAAAGAATAATATCATTTTAAATGAATTATGACATAATTTTAGAAAGTTATCTAAAAGATAGTTTTGTCTAAAATATTTTATTCCTCCTAATTCCACCAATTTGGTAGAATGAAATATTTGGAGTTTGGAGGTATGAGTCACCCTTCCAAACTCCTTATGACCCCTATGTTTTTTTATCCAAAGATGATTTAACTCACTTCACTCATCCATCTTTCACATAATTTCTTCTAATACCATAATTCAAACAAGGCCATAGTACATTTATATAATGATCCACAATAGTCTTACATTACTATGTAGAAAAATCTTAATATGATTTGTATGTCTCATTAATGAAATCAGTTAAATAATGCCCACTCATGTTCTTTCCTTCCATTCATTCTTGTGAATCCTTCTTTGCATCACATCGACTATCATTGATAGCACCTTAACCTTGTAGGTTGGAAAAATATTAACATAATTATCATTAATACGTTATAAGGTGAAACTTTTGACCTTTCCTTAATCTATCCTCTTATTGAATTTCCCATATCACCTTCAAAATTTCACATTAATCTCTTGAAAATTCTTAATGTGGTACAGTAAATGACCTATATAAAATCAATGGACAAGAATTTCAAATTAAACTTCATCACATGATAGATATTAAATTCAACACCTAGTCCACTAGAGCTTCATCTCTCATCCTATAAACATCAAATTCTAAGAATTCTAAACTTCTTTGAAGACATGTTCTTTCTTTGCATTACAAGGAAGATTATCTAAAGCTATATTTATGTAACTTATCCTTTCGATCTTTCATTTGTTATTCATAATTGAATTTATAAGATTTCCACTTGATCATTTTAGATCCTCGAGGAATACTCATCTAAACTTCTCAAATCTAATTCATATCCATTAAATTGATCTTTGAAATCCTCTGTTTATTCAATTCAATCCGCATTCCATACTTGATAGTCTATGGTATCAATATCACTTTAAATTTATTTGCAAAGATCCCACTAATAATTCTTTACTCATAAAAAAATCATTCTTAATTCATCATATCCATACATATTCTTTTTAAAAATCAAATTATATTATTAATTGACATGATGTGATATCATATCAATATTTCAATCATATGTCTTTTATCAAGGTAAATCTAATTTCTATGAGGATTTTAGGGATCATAATTCATATCTATTTCATCATTAATAGAATAATAAATCTTTGGTTCAATCCTTGATTAGGCATGTTATAACATTAATCAAATTCCTTTTATTAGCTTGAAACCATCATGGTCAAGAGACTTTAAAAATCCGTTATAGTCTTCCACTGCCTCAACATTGATGTTTAGATCAAAATCATATTTGAACCTGGGGGGAACAGTACTCTCCCAACCCCTAGAAGCACACATCACCACGTGACATAATGCCTCTCGGAGACCGCTATGCCATCATATTTATCTTGATTTTTAGGTGACTATTTGACCAATCAACAAAATGCACAGTCAATAAAAAATTAATCGTAAAATTGGAAGTCTTAAACTCTAGAGTGTCTCATATATACTCTGATAAAGCTAATACAACTTAATAAAATATATACCAACGAGATACCTAAACCAAAGACCATAATTCGTGTGCAAACTGCATAATCATCATGAGTATCTATCAACGTTCACGCCACCATCATCTACGTAGACCCTTGACCTGCAAGATCCAATACAAGAAAAACAATTATCCCATGAACTATGATGCTCAATATACAATGTATAATAATCACATAGATATGACAATTCTCAATAGAATGAATCATGACATATAAAAGGGCAATATGACAAAGAATCTATATAACATTGATATAGAATATTGCCTATATACTATAAGAACAAACAACAAGAAAATTATTTCAAGGCCTATTATGTCATCCTCTCTATGCAATAAGCTCAAACCAATAAGGAATCTTAGGACGATGATACACATTATCTCCTATGCAACGGGGCCAACTATCATTGATAGTCTTTGCTTTTCATAAAGACAATTAATGAGGACTAAGTCTAATGCCAACATATAATCCTCAATCATTCGTCACTCATTTTTTATGCAATCCAATGCACCATCAATACTTTATTTTCTTACATATACATATATACATACATACACATACACACACACACACACACACACATATATATATATATATATATATATAAAGAGAGAGAGAGAGAGAGAGAGAGAGAGAGAGAGAGAGAGAGATTATATATATATATTTGCTTTCATACCTTGCATGATAAGATATTACGCAAAGAATAAGATATGATAAATAATCAAACATCAATTATCCCCATATCATTAATCATACATCATCATTGTCATATTTTACTGGTAAGATATGATGATATCATTAAATATAGTAAAAATCAATTACTGCAGCCATAATCATCATTCTCATTTTATTTACTATCTTTTCCTTCATCATTCATCATTCCTTAACATTTGTTCATCTTTATGTCAATCATCTAATGCAATATAATCAATTCAATATTTAGACCAAATGGTTATCTCGTTATATTTGACTTATCCCATTAGTGAATTTTAGGTGACCTTAAGAGTTGCTTTGTGGTGACTTTGAAGGGCTCACGAGTCTTTGGAGATCTCATCAATAGGTCAGTGGGGGTGCACAAGTGACGATCAGAGAGGATGCTCGAGAAATTTTTTCGTTGCAAGGCGGAAACAAGACTATGCAACAAGGACATGATAACAACTGTTCTACCAATCCCCCATCATTAATAATGTTGACCCTCCCAAACACTAAATACATGGCGACCTCATCATTTATTTAGGTGGAAATGATTGACCCTCATCTTGTCCACATATTAATCTTTAACATTAAGAAAAAACCTACCATCATCTATCATCTAGAATTTTCAATAAAGTGATAACATAATAAGAAAAATTATAAATATTCTTCATGGCCCATGAAAGATTTTTTCATGGTCGTGAAGCAAGTATATGCGACTAATGACATATTCCTTCACGGCCGTGATCAAATACATGATATATACTCTAATCTTCATGAACCTTGACATGTTCTCTCATGACCGTGATCAAATGCTCGATCTCTTCTCTACATCTTCACGGCCTGTGACATATTCCTTCACGATCGTGACCAAAGCCGCGAATCCTTCATTTCAACTTCACGACCCGTGACAAATCCCTTTATGATTGTGATCGAAGTTGCAATCTATTCTTTTCAACTCCACGACTCGTGACAACACATTCACAGGCGTGAATGACAATGGCTTCATGATCATGAAACCCGATTTCACGGCCATGTCGATACATATGCGCCTATTAATTTCATTGTGTTCGTTTGGAGGAGGGGCAAACAAACTATCATATAATTATGCAACTAATCCGACCGTCTAGGAGACTAAACATGGATTTAAAATGTAATAATTCTACTCATAAACTCTTCATATCAATAGTAGAAGGATAATATGAAATCATCTATCAAGAAAATATATCTATGAGAGATCCGCCTAAAAACATACCTCTTTCTTCGATCTTATTATTGGTGTTGTGTCCTCTAGCTAGCATTCCTCCTCTACATCTCATAATCCTCTCCTTTGTTCGCATTGTGGTGGATTGTTGTTGCCCTCTAGTTAGCATCCTTTGAGATCGATCGAGAGAGAGAAAGGGAAAGGAGAGAGGGAGAGAGAAATCCCATGACGGTTGAGAGAAGAAAAGTAATAAGTTTTGAGAAAATGAATTTGAGGTTTATATAGAAGGGTTTCAAATAAGTTTAATATCAAATCAAATTCAAAATCCATAAAATTAAACCCATAAAAAATAGGACTTTTAAGTTTTCTTTTTTCCTTTTTCTCTTTTGGGAGCCGGTTGTTACATTAGTAGCCAATATTGTTGCCTATATACATAATTATGTACCGGGGCACAAAGACCAATCCAAATTAAACTTGTGTTGATGTAGTAGTTAAACGATTATATTATATATGCGCAAACATAGCTATGTATTGATCCATTCAAATAAAAGCAGTTTGGACCATTAAACAAAAAGAACATTTGAAAAGCCTCAGTATTAAAAAAGACTGAACATTTCGTATTCAAAGTTTGAACGTTAAAAAAGAATATACATATGAGTTTAGCGTAAATTATGATATACTAATTCATTTTATATTGTAAAAGAACAAGTAGAGAAGTCTGAATTCGAATAATTTTTTTCTGTCAACTATCCACATAGTGAGATAAATCAAACAAAAGAAACTTACACATAAGTAAAAAAAATATGAATATTATGGTTAATCTTTTTCTAATCGTAAGTTTTTGTGTCAAATTAGTAAGGTCGTCGTTGAGGAGGCGAAGACAATGGGTAGGCACATACTTTTCTTATAAGAGAGAACAAAAATGAAGATCACAAGGATCGTGGATATTAAATAAAAATAAGCTCATTAATTATACAAATATAAGGTAGCATTGGGGATTTAGTTTAGTCTATTAATTGCGTAGCATATATATTTTTTGTGTTACGTTAAAACCAGCAAACTAAAAGCTTGAGACAATCCATGGTTTGAAGATTGATCACAGAACATTAGGTCATAATGAACAAGGCATGCAAATTAATTAGTTTTGTTTCTAAATTATAGACGCACATGTATTCCAAGTAAAATTTAAACATGTTGTCCCCCATAAATGGCACAAATTAGAGAATATTTGTGCAGTAAAGTATGATATCAGAAGCATCAACATCTTGTAGGGTAACATGCCCATATCAGGAAGGACATATATGTATTCTCCAACCCCAACATATTTGAATATTTGCAAAATAAAAATAAAAATCATGGCTGCTAAATTCCTGCCTTTGCCAAATGGCCTGCGAGGCCTAGAGGTATGCATCGAAGCTTTTGAAGAAAGTGATGCTCTCTCTCTCTCTCTCTCTCTCTCTCTCTCTCTCTATATATATATATATATGTTGATGTCTTGTAATCATTTCTGAATGATAGGGGGCAACTACCAACCTTCATCAAAATGGAACAAGGCCTGTGACCTAATTATAATTATTTAAAATATGCACATATGATGCATGCCCCATCACTCCCTTGAAAACAACTTTTATTTATATATATTATGATATAAACATACCTTCCAATCTCCATCAAGATGTGTTGTGCCATTTTGGAGCTGGTCAACAGCTCTATTTTAGTTTTTTTTTAAATTTCTTGTGCTTGCCATGTGAAGACCACATTTTTCAAGTAATTCAGTATGTTTGAACCTATACGAAGCTTCCCCAGCTAGTTATGTGATTTTGATTAAGTGCAAATTAATGCACCTTTGATACTTACCATGTATGTGTATCTTTGTATATATGGAGCGAAATACAATTGTACAATTAATTAAGTGGATCTTATATTTATCTTCAATTGAGGAATTCATACATGCAGTTTCAAATTTATAATTTTGTAACAATTCTAATATCTTTAAATTTTAATACTCGCGATTAATGGAATTCGAAAACTTTTTACTTGAATTAATGATCCATAGGTAAAATTTTACTTGAATTAATAGCCTTCAAATAGGCCAAAAATTAATAAGGAGATGATGACCAGAAGCTTTTAATATCTAGCAACCGCATGCAAAAAGGGGATATTTCTACCATTAGCTACTCTTTGTCTTGTGAAAATTGAGTTGACTGGAGGTTGCATGTGAACCTTTAATCTTAGTACATATGAGAGGTGCTTTATATAATTAGTTGATGAAATCCTAATTTAATCCATTATCAAGAGATACCAGCAAGTCATTCTAATAATAACAACATAACATCAATCTCACAACTGATGAAATTTATCTGTCCATTGGGTAATTTGACAGAAAAACATGGAAGCCCAAAAGTGGCATCACAAGATTCACTCCTGCAGTAACTGAGCTCCCCTGGATTCACTGTTGAAGCTTTGCTTTGGAATCCCAGGGAGGGCCAATAGTTGCAGTCCACCTCCAAATCCATGCATGCAATAACTCAAAAGTTAAAAAAGTTTTCTACTTTTTGTAACTGTTCTTGCACCAGTAAATCTAGCCATCAAACATATACTTCCTAATGAGTATAAATTGTGTAATGGGGAATCCAAAAAGAAAGCATCCATTTCAATTTTGAAGCAATCCTTGGCAGCTGGCACAGAACACTTAGAACAGGCCAAAAGGACAAGCATATTCCTGCTAATAGAAAAATAAATTCAAAATGTTTCAGTGGCATTATCGTATATATTGAGCAATTCTGAGGTCAGTTCCATGAGCTTCTTCCTATTAAGCTGAGGACATCGTCTTCTTGTCCAAATGTCTTAATTTTTTCTTCTGTCCTTTTTTGGTGACTTTGTGGAGAAGGAGAAGAGAAAAAAAAAGAGAGCAAAATTGTAGATCTTTTATATTTTCCTTCTCCATCTCTCACTTTACCAAAGGGAAAAGAAATCTAGGGTTTCCAAATCCTCCCTATTCTGTCTTCTGGAAAGCTGCCTGATCCTAGATTCCCATCTCCCCTGACCAGTTGAAGGTGAGTAACCAGCAAAGATCTTGGCGTTAAAAGGTCGGATCTTTTTGAGTCGAAATTGTTATTTGAGGCGAGTTTTGTTGTGGAATTGCTTTAATTTTCAGCCTGAAGGGGAGATCTGTTTCTTTTTCGCAGTCGTTGTCTGATCTTTTTAGTACGGAACTTGTGATTTCTAGTGTTGAAACTTTTTTGATTGTAGTCCATGAGCATTTTGAAACTGTGATATCTTCCATTAGCAGAAATTTCGATCTTTTAGCTTCGTGTTTTTGCTAATAAAGTTTTGATCTTTGATAATGTAACGATGTCGATGATGATTGGCGAAATGAACTTGTAGCAGCATTTTTTTTCTGAACCAGATAGTAAAAGACGAACCTTCATAGTTGTATATGTAGTGGCTACAAGGAAGGTCGACTTCTTGCAATATCTGTCTTCTAATAGATAATCTATTTGTGATTTTGGCTTAATCAACCTTTTATATGATTTTGGCTTCTTTTAGAATGATTACTTTCTTCTTATAACACTTAGCAGAAAGAATATCTCTGGGATCGGATCATAATTACAATCCTAAAAGAATCATCCTTAATGCCCTTATCCTTAAAGTAATTATGAAATGCTCTACAGATTGGCCATATAAAAGATGGATAGCCTATGGAAACTGGGTGATGAATTCAGGGGACAATCAAAGATCTCAGAGGACCACCAGTGGTCTGTTATGACCTCAAAGCTGGCTGAGTTGACTAGATCAAGATTTGATCGGGCCAACAACATGGATTATGCGAGGAACATGCCCGAACCAAAGCTGTATGACAAGGTTGGTTATCAGGAGGATAACAAATTTGAGTCTCTCAACCTTGGTTTGATGAATCTGGATCTCAAGATGAATGAACCTTCAACCAAGAATCCTTTGCGTGGTGCTTATAACATGAATATTGTATATCAGAAAGGGAACGCCAACAACATCAACAACTTTAAGTTGAATACAGGACTAAATAGCACCAGCAACAAGGAGGTCAACAACAGTAACATCAACAGTAACAACAGCAATAACAACAGCAACAACAATAATAATTCTTCTGCTGACAAGCGGTTTAAAACATTGCCTTTAACTGAGATGCTGCCGAGGAATGAGATTCTTGGTGGTTACATCTTCGTCTGCAACAATGATACCATGCAGGAAGATCTCAAGAGACAGCTCTTTGGTATATGTCCTTTTCCTTGAGTCAATTAACTCTTTTTTAGTGTGCTTCTGTTAATTTCCAGAAAACCAAGTCCAAATTATGTGTGTAATTGTTCTGACATAATTATAACTCACACACTTCTTTCTGCACGAGCAAGACTTGTCTTTGCATATTTCTTTCTGATATTAATATTGATCAAATAAGTACCAAGTATTAGAAGTTAATGACATTTTGGCTACAGTTTGTGACTGAACAGCACCTCTCAAAAGGGTATGTGGGTTGGACCCTCATGTTTATATATGACTTATTTTCCTTGTTAAAAACAATACATTGTTGCTCTCAACCACTTCATTAATGTTAATGAATTAATTTATGATGTTAATATTGATATTCATATAATATTAACTGGGTGGCATATCATTAATGAATACTCTTACATATGTTCTCAACTTACAGGTTTGCCTCCGCGATATCGTGATTCTGTTCGTGCCATTACTCCAGGATTGCCTCTGTTTCTGTATAACTATACAACTCATCAGCTTCATGGGATATTTGAGGTATGTGTCCTTGGCATTATATAGTGATCTCTTCTCTAGGATGATGACTTACATTGCCAGTAGCATTGTGTTGACAGAATTATTCTTGTTTTTGATGTCACGATGTTCTAGAATTTGATATTATGACTTGATGATTTATTTAGCACTTTGTTTGATGGCTTGTGTCTTCCTTAATTTTGTCCACATCTTTCTGTAGGCATCTAGCTTTGGGGGTTCCAACATTGATCCAACAGCATGGGAGGACAAAAAATGCAAAGGGGAGTCCAGGTTTCCTGCACAGGTAACCATGAACAATTGAAATTTGAACTATTGGGCATGTTGCTTTTTTTCTATTGAACTGACTTAATTTGGTAATATAAAGGTGAGAATTCGTGTTAGGAAGCTCTGTAAGCCTCTGGAAGAGGATGAATTCAGGCCAGTCTTGCATCATTATGATGGTCCAAAGTTTCGTCTTGAACTCTCGATAACTGAGGTGACACCTTCATTCATTTAGATATCTTGTTATATTTTCTTTATGTTCTTGGTGTTCGATAAATTCGTTGTTATTGGTATTACTCTTATACTTGCTTCTTTTTATGTAATCTGTTTTTGCTGCATGTACTATTTCATTGAACTTTTATGAAGGCATCTAATTTTATACTTCCGTTTTTTCTTTCCCTTCAGACCCTGAAGCTACTAGACCTGTGCGAACAAGGAGGCATGTGAGGGGGCACTGCTGATAGGATATGTTTTGTGCTTCAGAGGGTGTAGCTTTGTATGCATACACATGTTTGTTTGGTGTCAGCTGTGCATTTTGTATGAAATGGCTTCTGAAGCGCAAGCTTGTGAGATCTATTGCCTTTTGCTCTTCCAACAAGAAGTATGTTGGTTCTTTGAGCCCATAAAGATGGAAGCCAAAAAGTCGAGTTTCAGTAAGCATATTTGTTAGTATATTTTGTCATGCTAATAGGATCGTGTTAAAGAAAAGGAAGACAATATAACCCATCTATCATATAAGCCCCAAAATAAAGGGCAAATGATGGTATGCGGCTAGTCCTTTTGAGATGTTTCTTATTCTTGATGCCCCATGTACTGTTTTACTTTCTAGCCCTTTTGTAGCTCTTCTGCATAATGGGAAAAATTCAGTGTCCCAGATGTGTTGTTCTTATGTGAAACTTTTTGATTTGCGGAAGTGCAGTCTCTTATGTCAAATTTTAATGTTTTGAGAAATTATTCTAGTGTGGATCTGTGAATTGTTTGCCAACATATCTTTCGGTGGATTCTCGATAAATACTGCTGTGATGACAAGAACCCGAGCCTTTCATGTTTAAGTGATCCTGGCCTTGCTGTTAACCATCTGTGTGAGAGCTGAGCTCTCTTTTAGTTCCACCTCACAGATATCTTCCAAGCACATGAGCTCCAAAGGATCAAAGGTTACTTGTTCAACAAGTACAAAATATATAAACTTTTCTTCCTCAAGTTGTATGATCACAAGCCAAAAAGAAACAGGCACATTGTTCTTGCCAACTCTTGTATATTTATTATGATCTTCCAACTAAATTCAAGCATCAATTGGCCAGCTAGACAAAAGATTAACTTATGGCCATAACTTTTCCTACTTACGGTCAGAATCTGTTCCAGTTGTTTAATGACTTCAGATCAATTAAGGTGCATTAATATGCATCAAAGCAATTCTTAGGCTTGGCGGAAGAAAATATTGATAGTAGCCAATTTTTTGTGCTCGATGAGCGGTCTAACCATAAGAAAGCAAACGGAGTGCAGTTTCAAGCCAAATAAAGAGAACCAGATAACAACACATTTGAATTTTTAATGGCATATACAACATCTAAAGTTGATTGATTAAGAACGCTCGAATTCAAACATTTGGAACTTCATAAACCTCCTTCAACTTCAAGCCCCATATGAGGACTTGAGAGTACTACAAACATCACAAAGTAGGTTTTCAAGTGTTGACACCAAACAGAAAGCCATTGCTAAAGGAAGGCAGATTATTCGAAGGTGCTTGATCGCGAAGTGGTGAACGGAAAGGATTTGGTGTCACGGGATGTGTTATGTGCAGCCCCGCCCCACGCAAAACTTGCTTCGCATTTGTGCACAGGACTTCAGACATTTCAGTGAAGAAGGCTGGTACATTCATTGACTTGATCAGCTCAAGGGCACCTCCCCAGCTCCCATAGTTCTCCAAACTACAGTTCAGAGCAATCAGAACATGAGGAGAAGACAGATATGAGGCTTGCTCCTGATACATGCCCCTTACGAGATTCACCCTCAGTCGATCGCTGATTCCAGATACTGTGCCCGATAAGTTACTTGGAACATCCGGTCCAATCATGACTATCTGTACATTACCCAATCCATTAACTAGATGCCCTATCTCAGCAAATGCAGTCATCCAGTCCAGTTCCCCTGCAGGACCAAGATAATGCACAATCACCTCCTTCCCTTTGATGAGACGGTTCTTGGTACTTATAGTGAGGCTGGTCAGAATGTGATGGACTGTCAAAGGATGTGACAAGATGGCGGCAACTGGACTCGACATTGGCAGAGAACGAAGGTTATAGTACTCAGACCAACTGGAGAGAAGGATAAGATTTGAAACTCCATTCAAGTAATTCAAGAATGCAGAATCAGGCGGGCACTCTCCATCGTGAAGTCCACCCCATGCTTCCGATATTGTGCTAGTCTTCACAGGCAGGAGACCGTACGAGCAATGAGAATAGCAACTGCACTTCCTTCTCCACATACCTTTCTGATGCAGACCCACAGATTCAAGCCACTTGCAAGGGTGTTCAACAAAGCAAGGGAAGACAAAAATCTTCAGTGCCAGCTCTTCCTCTCTTTCCATCATGGCCTTGTACAGACCACAAATACTCTTATGAGTGTCCTTCCAGTGCTGCTTCTGGCACACCGGGCTGCAGTAAACTACTCCGCGGCACCGCCCGCAACATACAGACTGATCTCCATGGACTTCCTTTTCGCACAATGCACACCGCCTTGTTGTGTTCCGGTTAGCCATTGCTTCGACTGGAGGAAATTCTTCCTTTGGTGGTTCCACATATTTCATTGGACTTGAAACGACTTTCTTCTCCTCATACACTTGATTCGGGGGATAGGAAACAGTGATCGCGACAAGGTCTCCACCCTTGGTGACTTCAAGAGGCCACTGCACATCTACTGTCTCAATGAATGGCTCAAAGTTCACTGACCGAGCTCTTTTCGGTGTCCCATTATCAGCCAACTGGAGCAGCGGATGAACTAGAGCTATGGCCTTCATGAAAGCATAGGCATAACGGAGCTCCTCCAGTGTAGGGTTTCTGAACCGCAAACCACTGTTAGAAGTGCACCGAGCAACATCAATGACTGGGAACCGATTAGGCCCAGAGGACTCCAGGGCCAGTGACTTCACCATCCTCTTGTTGGGGGGCAACAACAGCGACGGCGGCTCAAATATGACCCTCAAGACTTCAACATTCGGAACGCGATTCGTCTCCTTTGCCCCAGTCATCTTTTGGGCGTCCTGCTCGGATTTGAACAAATGGAAGCCAAGGTCACCTCCATCACCGCCGACGAACTGAGCATAAGGAAAAAGCTGCTTCTTGTTGGACCAGTCGGAGTCCTTGCCAATTCGAATACCGAAGAGATGCCTCGGCCGCAGCCGTTTCCAGGGCTCAGTCCGGAAGAGGGCGGCCGCCGCCCGAAAGAGCGACTTGATGAAAGCCGGGGAGATTCCCTCGACGGCGAGGAGGCAAGTGCCGTAGCTCGGGCCGAAGCCCGGCCCCAGGCCGAACTGCTCATGGAACCTTTCGAACAGATCTTTTAGGTGCACCTCCATGGCGCCGGATCCTTCTCAGGAACAGAAGACAGACGAGTTGCCCTTCAACCAGAAAAGTTTGCAGAAGTATCACAAAATCAGTGCTTTTAACGAAATCACATTAAAAGTTGATAACAGAACAAAAGGAGATCCACCGAATAGAAGCCAAATCCACCGTCTTTATCAAAATTTGATAGTAACATGCACAGAAATGCGAAAGATCTGAATTTTTGTATAGTTTATGGTTTCCGAAGCCCTGGAAAAATTTTAAAGATTGGATCTTTGGGGTTCCTACATCTAGACGAATGCAGAAAGCTCAAAGAATTGGAGAGAGAGAGAGAGAGAGAGAGAGAGAAGAGAGAGAGAGAGAGAGACTCACAGGTGCCTGGCACAAATAGATCTGGATCAAGGCGAGGAGGGATATTTACTTCTTCACATGATCAATTTGGATGTGGATGTGATGCGAGTGACCTGCTCATTGTTCTTCTTTCCAACAGAGTTCATCGTTACTGAGACAATGCCGTCGCCAAGATTGCAAAGAGACGACTATTGCTCTTCTTGTGTCCACTGATGAATCGAGTTCGATCGAAAAGAATCCATTTTTTTTAAATAATATTATTTATAATTTTTTAAAATATAACATAATTAATACATTGTTATAGAAAAATAAAAAAACTTTGATATCATCATCGATGATATTTATTTTTCAAATAACTGTATTGATATTCTCTTTCCTCTCTCATCTTCTTTTAATATATATATATATATATATATATAATAATAAAAAAATAAAAAATATTACTCACAAATAACATCATATTCTTTATCTTCTTAGTTATAAAGATTAAAGTTATAATGAATATTAAATTTCCTTTCTTCGTTAAATTTATTATATAATATTTTTTTTATTTTTCAACATAACGAGCATTGCATTTGACTTCACCGACGCAATCCATACCGAAGCTTCCACTTTCCACTCGAAGTATTGCTATTGTTTATATTGTCACTTTGGTAGTTTCAAGTTTCAACATTATTAACCTGACTTGGGTAATTGTCATTGTTCAAAGAGATTGACAAACAAAAGGAATTAGTAAGTTTAAATATCAAAATCAACGATGAAAAGTGTAGATGATAAAATTATATATTATTTTACAAATTGATAACATATTTTTATGTGTCACACGTAAGTAGAGATGGGCATTGAGTCGGGGCCGACCCTTTGGATATTTTGGCTTTATGGCCCAATGAAAAAGGGTCTACCGACACAGACTTATCCTCAGTTAGCGGCGGAATCAAAAAAAATATTTAGGAGGTACACAATTATATATATAATTAAAAAAACATTTTAAATTATAATTTAATAATTTTTTAGCACGAGATAATATAATTCATGATATTTACATCAATTTTAACTTTTATTTTAAAAATTAAAATAGAAAGAAAAAAGAGTGAACATTTAAAAAAAAATATAATATTATAACACTAATTCATAATTTAATAAAATAATAATCTAATAAAAAATATAATATTAATATATGTTTTCATAAAAAAATATACTTCTATACGTGCGATATAATAATAAGTAGATATACATGATATAGTCATAGAGTAATAAGTAAAAATGTGTAATGTAGTATATATATTATATATATTACTTTTAGTGAATTAATAAAATAATAGATATTTTTGAAATAATATAAGATAATATTTGAGTAAAGGTAAAAGATAAATAATAAGAAAATAGAAGTATGCATTTAATAAAAAATATAAGTAGATTATTGTGCTACAATTATAGACTAATAAGGAGAAATGTAAATAATATTGTTAATGAATGAACAAATATTAATGTAAGATAAGTAAATTTATGAAAGAGCATCTTAGATAATATTTGAGTAAAAGTAAAAAATAAATAATAAGAAAGTAAAAATGAAAAAGGTAAACTAAGTATGTGGAAAAGAAAAAAAAAGGAAAAAAAAGAGTACCACATACCTTTAACTTAAAAACTTCACCTCTATCCATATGCATGAGTAATCAATATTCATAAACAACTAGTTAGTAGGTAGATAATGGAGTTCAGGAGGTGCCAATGCACCCCCATGGCTGCGTCCATGACTCTGATTTAATTTGACATGTATATTATTTTGATATACAAAATATAATTTTTTGTATAGATATATACTAGTTATGAGATTTTTAAGATGCTCAGTTCAAATACCTCCTCCAACTTATAATTTAACTTATATAACAAATAAATTTTAATATATCTTCTCATATGACATATATTATTATTAATACAATAATATCATATGCTATTATTTGAGATACTAATTTACCATTTTAGGGTATAAGCATATTAAATAATGTATTATATGATATAAAGTATTAACCTTATTATATATAAAATTGATTTTTTAAAAAAATAAAAAATATAATATAATAAAAAATAGTGGCCTGATTCAAAAAGACATAGTCCGCACGGCCACGACATGGAATCACATAATTTTTTTAGTGGGAGCACGAATACGATGAAAGAGTATACACGGATTTCGATCTCTCCGCTTAAACATTTTGAAATTTGACTTGGAAAAATACATGAAAAAAAGTACATTTATTCAATGTTTCCTTATAGTGTTGTACCGAGTGGAGCATGATTTGGCTAATTGGACAAACACATGAAGGAAAAACCAGTTTAACAAGAATTAATCAAGAGGAGTTCACAGACTGTTATGTCCCCTTTTTAAGATCAGCATAGTCTGCAGGAGCGTAGGGGACGAACCAATCACCTAGAAAACTCTTCTTCCTCCTGGGGTTGCAACCCATATCCCGGCACAACTGATCAGCATACCATGTGTGCAGCGTTGAGATGCTTGATCTCCGAAAGTATTCCCCAGAATACCTCTTCATGTATTTATCCAGTTCCATCACATCCCCTTCCATGGACTTTATGCTCGGCAGTTTGAAACCTCCATCAAGGAAGTGCGCCAACCACTTTGCACTCAATTCAGATGTAAATAGATTGGACAGGCTCTCAGCATAACCTAATATTGCAAGCTGTGGAATCCGGGGATGGATGCATTCCCTGTCAAAAGTAAGAAGTCAAAAGAATGTTACTTATAAGTGTGCACTAACAAAGCATGATGTTTAATCTAACAGCTGCCAGTTCTCCGGCAGTTGGACAGATAGTCGGACAACTAGGAAATAATGACGTGCAAACGATTCATTTTGTTTAGGATTTGCCATCTAAATGTTTACCTGTACATAGGGACAGTAGTTTCGGATGATCCTGCTATAATATTCTGAAACAAGGGTGAAATGAACATGTTTCTGAGCTTCTGATCGCCACTGTACCCAGTGGCAAAGATTACTATATCAGACTCTATGGGTGCACCGTCTTGACCTTCGACGATGACTCCGGTCTCACAAAAGCTGAAGAGCTTAGACTTCTTCAGAATGATGCTTCCTTCTTCAACCCTATCATAAAACCTTTCTGGAAGCACTGCAAACAATGAAGTGGTTACAGCGTGGAAGAAGCTATGTTCGGGTACCATGTCGTACTTTTTTATAGGGGCCGACCATTTGCAATAGGTCTCACCAAATTGTGACAGCAGCCACTTCTGTTAGAGCATGATCTTGATGAGGATAAATTGTTATATATGTAAGAGAACCGGAAAAATTTAGAGGAACGAACGTTGGTATCTCATTAATTACCAGAGGTGACAACAGGGTGGTCAATGAGCTCAGCAGGAAGCCTTGTCCAGGCTTATGAAATAGGAGCTCAGAGAACCGGGTGAGGTAAAGGTGCGTAAATGGAATCCCCCAAATAGTGAAGTCAGGTACAGTCCAACGCTTCGTCCTGCATATTATTGTGCAAGGGAAGTCGACCCCTTGAAACATTACAAAGACGTGCCATTAAGCATCATACTGCATGCAGCCGTTAAGAAACAAATCCAAGAGTTAAGGGAAGTGTAATGCACCATTTGTTTGTGCGCACTCTGCTGCAACATCCAATGCTGATTTCAGGAATCCCACAACCGTGACACGTTTCCTTTTGATCAGTTCAGTGGCACTCGCAGTGCCCATGTTGGAGAAGTCCGCTGAATGGATCACAGTTCCCTTGAATACTTCAGGACCTTTGTTTGCGGGGAATGTTGGGATGTTGGGCAGACCGCTGAACCTTCCGATGCAAAGGATCAAAAAATCCACATGATGCGTCTGTAAAATGCAGATATAAGAAAGGACTGGTCTCTGCAGAACAAGGGAGGAGTTAACTAGACAATATTTGAAGCTTTTGATACATTTGTACCTCTGTAGTTCCATCCTTCCCTTGCTCCACGGTGACGAGCCACTCGCCCTTAGCACCACCGCCAAAAGCTTCGCCGTTTCCGGACCACAGCTCCCACTCCATGATCTCGTCCTCCGACGCCCCGGCGAACTCGACGCTGAGCACCCTGCTCCTGAACTTGACGTAGCGGAGCAGGTCCAAGTGGCGCGCGTACGACTCGAAGTACGCCAGCACCTGACGGTGGTTCGGGTAGGTGTCTTTTACGCTCTCCGGCCATGGGAAGTCCGAGAATTGGTAAGCAGTTCGCGGCGTCTGGAGCTTTGTGGAGGCAACGGTGTGCCTCCAAAGCCCACCGACGCCGTCGTCGGACTCGAAGACGATCGGGTGGAAGCCCTTCTCCACGACGTGCTTACATGCTGCAAGCCCGGTGACGCCCGCTCCTACTATGCCGACCCTCTTCTTCGTCATCGTAACTTGGAAATTTATCAGACAAGCGTGGACTGTATTTATAAATGTCAAGCTGGTTCAAGATTAGTTAGTCTGGTTCTAGTGAGTAGGTGGATTAAGAAGGGCCGGCCAACACGTTCAATTATTTAAATACTCGAATTAGCTAAGCCATGTTCTACTAGTACTACATAACACATAAGATATATGTTGCCAACTGCGACATTTCGTCGAATAGCGGGCACGCCCCCTGTTTTCCCTAAGATTTGCATGTATTTCCTTTTTTTATCACTTTTGTAAGGTCTTTAATTAGCTTAGGACTTACTATGTATAGTATGACTATGCACCTCCAAGGATGGTCCTCCACGTCACTCTCTGCCGCTCTACTCCTGAACCTGCGATATATTGGGGGAGAAACATGCTATCCCCAACCTGATTGTAAATATTTTGCATTAATTAATGAAAAACTTATTTTCTCAAACAATCGTTCCCATGAAAATATTATTGTTTCAAATGTGCATGTCATAATAGCGGGATAAGTGCCCGCATTGTGACTGAAATGCTCCAAGACATCCTCTGCATAGGTGGGGTGGGTGGGGGGGGAGGGGCTATGTTTTTGGAGCTATTTTATGATCATAACAAATTTTGATATCTTTAAATGAAATAAATTAAAAAAACAGGAGAAAAATGAGAATGATGGGAAGGAGAATTAATTTAATCTATTTATGTAATCGCTCCTATACATGAGAAATATATATATATATATGTTATGTTGTGTAGGGAGTGCATGCACATTTGTAATATTGTATAATATAATAATAAGGCATGTCACCTTTGGTTGCATTCTGTTATGTGTTGTTCATCAGCCATCACAACAATCTTATTAACATATGTTATATTATTTATACCACCAAACTTAGAATTCTGCCATTGTTATTGGATGCAGAAACTAATGCATGAAAAATAATAGAGTAGCATATCTAGGATGCCTACCAGAAATAATGAAACTGAGGAAAAGCAAGGTATGTAGATATATAGAATTTTACAAATATAAACTACAATGGTGGCTTTAACACTTTTTAAGCTAAGAGCTTTATATATTATGACCGAGATATCACTACAAGAAAATGTCAATTTTCCGGCAACTATTTGGGAGGGTATGAATGGACCGTCTCAATTGAGACGGTGACCCTCCCAAATGGGAAGGTCTGGACTGTCCCAACTTGGGCGGTCTATGAAAACCGTCCCAAGTGGGGCGGTCTACCCCAACCCTCCCCCCCTCCCCCCCAAATTAATTTAGGGGCGGTTTTTTTTTTTCATCCGCTCTCCCTCTCTTTGCGTTCTCTCTCTCTCTCTCTCCTCATTTCTTTCTCCGGTGGCTCGTTCTCCAACAATTCCTCCTCCCTCCACTCTCCGACGACGGCGACAAGCACCGACCGAAACCCTTAAGACATGCCCTTAACAATTTCTCCTCGAAATCTTCTCTTCTCCATTTTTTTCATTTTCGTTTCTTCATCTTCTCCGGCGCCGATCCAGCCTGGATATACCGGATTGGCGCCCTATTGGCCGCGCGTGGCAATAAGGTGCCATGCCCTGCTGTCCTACCCGGCAACAAGGCGCGATGGCCTTGCTGCGAGGCGCCTGGCAGCAGGCATGCCCTGCTGGCCCTAGCAGTAAGGCATGCCTGGTGTGCCCTACTGTTAGCGTCGCCTGGCAGCAGGCACGCCTTGCTTGTGCTGCCCCTACTTGGTAGCACGGCGCGCCTTTCCCCACTATTTCAAGTTAAAGAAGAATAAAATTCATATGCCGTACTATTACAAGAACTAATTAGTTTCAATTGAATTCCATTTATATGTTTCTATTGAAATCTAGCATACTTATGTTGTTTGTCTATATATGTTCACTTGTGTTTAATATCCAAGAACATAACCCATATATTTGAAAATTTGAATGTTTTGTGCATTACCAAGTAAAGATGCTTATTTACTTGTTGCTTCGAAAAATTTTGTTTTAACGATGTTTTGATTTTATATTCCAGCATTTTCAGGAATTCTTGCGGATCTACGACACATTTAATATCATCCAAAGAGTACGGTATACATATTTTACCCTTTTACCTATTTAATATTTATTTCCTTAATTAATGTCTGATTAGAAATTTTATATATTGCATTATCTTCATTGTGAAAGTTCATTGTTTCATTTATATATTAAATATATTGCAGAAAAACTTTTCCTCCTGAAAATCGTCGTTGGATGTATAATATGATTAATCCTGGTCGTAGAGGACTTACTTCAGAATTTTTAGATGGACTTGAATATTTTATTAACTTTGCTTATTAGTCGTCTCAGTACTTACATGAAGGAACAATTAGATGTACATATCTAAAATGTTATAGCACAAAAATTCAAACGATCGAAGTTGTTAAACTATATTTGTATAAAAATGATTTTGAACCAAATTATTGGTATTGGACTGAATTTGAAGAAGAAGAACCAATTGCCGATAACAATAATGATGATAATATTGTAAGAGAAGATGATGTGATTCAAATATATCAAAATTTGATTTACGATGCTGCTACAACAAAATATGTTGATGTTAGATATCATATTAACTGTCACGAAGAGACGCCTAATTTCGAAGTAGAAAAGTTTTATGAGTTACTAAATGTATCAAGTAAGGTCTTATGGTCAGGTTGTAAAACTCATTCTGAATTATCATTAGTCGTGAGAATGTTAAGTCCCAAATCCGATCATAATATATCACATGCACGTTTTGATTCATTTATGCAAATATTACAAGAGGTGACACCAAGTGATGCACGAATTCCATCGAATAATTATCAAACAAGAAGACTTGTTTCTATACTTGACCTAAAATAAAAGAAGATTGATTGTTGTCTCAATAAATGCATGTTATATTATGATCGTGATAGTGATTGAAAGAGTGTAAGTTTTATGGTGCTGAATGATATAAATCATTCAATGTCAGAAATAGATCTAACAATGAAGTTCAAAAAAAAAAAGGATGCATTAATTACCTCTAACTCCAAGATTAAAGAGATTATATTTCTCAATTGGTTCAATGTCACAAATGAAATGACATGCTCAACACAATACCAAAGAAGGAGTTATGTTGCATTCATCCAATGGTGAAGCTTGAAAATATTTTGATCATCGACATCCAGAATTTGCATCGGATTCTAAAAACATAAGACTTGGATTGTGTGAAGAAACAATCAATCATCATCTTCTTATTTTTGTTGGTTTGTAATAGTGACCCCATATAATTTACTTCCCGGAGTATGTATGACAACTCCGTTTATATTTCTGACTTGAATAATGTTGTTCAGTATGTTAATGTGTCTACCATGTTATTATAGAAGATTTTATCATGATTGTGATATTATGATTTATGTTCAATGACTAATAGTTTGAAATGAATCAACACATTGACACGATTGATCCGTCAGACACGTCATTCTCTTTACCTTCTCGTGAGTGAAATATTTTTCATGTTATCTATTTTTGAATTTTAAAATTTATCATTCGGTTTTTTTAAACAAAAATATTATATTTTTCTTAAAAGCCTCTAAATATTAAGAATTTTTTCTCCAATTATGAATATCAATCGCCTCAGACTTTAGTTGAAGATATTGATGCAGAGTTATTTTCAAATCTAGTTCATGTTATTTTCAGTCTACATGTTTCTTACAATGCTTCTTTTACATACAAATTTTTTATAATACGATTCTTTTACGTCATTTTGGTTATAAACTAATATCATTCTTTTTTCATATGTTTCCTTCATCGAAAGTGAAGGAAAAAGCTATTTTGTCACGTCCGTCTAAGCTCCTCAAAATTTTCACGAGATGATCAAGGACTTCGACAGATGAAGAGTCATCTCCATCTGTAGCACCATCACCATCTCTTGCACGATCACCATGTATTGCACCATCACCTATTATTGCAAATCCATCATCATCATCAATTACAGATGCTGAAACACAAATTCCAGAGTCGGCACAAGATGTTCATACATCTTACGTGCCAAATAAAATGTGTTTGGAACCACATGGACATAAGGGGTAAATACTTGATCTTTTTTGAATTTACACATCATATGTATATTTATCACTAATTAACTCATCGATTTGTAGATTTATATCGTTGAAATCATTGGTCGTTGCTTTTATTCAAGTTATCCGACACCGATATGATCATAGTTGGTTAACTTGGAAAGAAGTTCTAGAAGCAACAAAATCGATGATATTTCGAGAGTTTCAAGTTTGCATTATTTTTTTGCCATAATGTGATTGTGAAATTTTTTTATTATTTATTTTTAATATATTTTCATATGATTTCAGGAGTACGTTTGGTGGAACCCCGATTGTAACAATGTGATGTATAAAACGTTTAACACACATTGTTCCAAAAGATTGTCAGCACTTTTAGCCGCGGCACGAAAAGATGAAGAAAAACCTACCTGGATCGATGAACAAGGTGTGGGATGAATTGTGCGTCAAATGGTCAATGAAAAACTATAAGGCAAAATATGAAACAACGAAAAAATCGAGAATACGGTCAAGATGCTTGTTTGCATTATGGTGGTTGTATATCTAGAACCACTACTGCAAAAAAAAAAATAGTAAGATTAATTTTAAATTTTCAAATTGATAGACTTTTGAGTTTGTTATAGCATTTAACTTTTATTAATATTTTTTTCAGGAGAAGAAAATTAATAGACAAACTACTGAAGATGAGATATTTTTTATGAGCCACATGAAAAAGGACAAAACATGAAGTTCCGAATTTACCAAAAAGACATGTTAGAATTTTTTTAAAATCTCTTGCATTTTATATAAAGGTATTTTAAATCTTTTTCTAATTAGTTCTTTATTACATGAAGTGTTTAAAGCTAAAGAAGCAGAATATTTGACTCAGTGTACTCAAAATGGAGATACTCCGAAGAGTAATGGAGATATTTGAGTTAAGCATGTTAAAATCAACAAATGAGCGTGCTTATTGTTGTGGATCTCCTACTGGTTATGCTGATTTCCTATCCTCCCATGGAATTAATTAGAACCGTCACTTGCAACAGAAGATATAATTTTTTTAACATCAACTGTAAGTGAATCAACAACAACAAGAAAATCAAGAATAACTACAAGAAAATCATAATCAATTGCGACAAAATGAGGAATCAAAAAAATTATGAAACTTAGAGTGAAAAAACTTGAGAGAAGTCATCGTAATCAAAAGAAAAAAATCAAATAAATGATGATGAAGTTTATGAGAAAATAGAATCATCAACAAGCCAACGAGATTGAGGAGGATATCTTTTGGTAAGAATGTTCAGTTGCTATTTATTTTAAAGGTTGCATAATTTAATCTTGTTATTATTTTTTGCAGTGAGAGAGAGGGGGAAGAGGAGACGAACAATGATGAAGACTATGAGTGATTTGTATAACTTGCAAGTTATGTCAATTGATATTTATTTTTTTGAGAACAATTGCAAATATGCTTTCAACATTGATTTTTAATGCAGTGGGCAAATGACGAGGATGAGAGGAGAACGACGAGGAGGGGGAAAGAATGATGAGGATGATAAACTAACAAACAAATTGTGTAAAAAATGTAATGTGAAATATTTGTGATTATTATATTATGTGTGTGATTGTTACTTTATACACCTATATATATATATGGTGCATTATTGAGACTCTGAATTTATAAAAATATATATTTTTTTAAATTTGGGGCGGTCTTGTAGACCCCCCACCCCCCAAATAGGGCAGTCTGTGAAAACCGCCTCATCTGGGGTGGTCCACCAACCCTCATATGGGTCCCAAGACCATACCAAAATTCATTTGCAACCGACTTTTGTGCGATCGAGTGTTTTCGTCGCTCGACTGCCTCAAATATCGAATTTGAGGCGGTCTAGATATATTTGGGAGGGGCCTAACCATCCAAAATATGATTTTTTCTCGTAGTGTATGGTATTCTTGGTTTCGTTTGTTCTTCAGTAGTTGATGTGGCACACCCACGCCATGAAGTCATTCCCAAATACTTCTGCTCGTTCGCCTCGAAGTTTTAGGTGTTCTCGAGTAGGCACTTCTGGTACTGGTCCTGGAACTCACTATAGGATTCAATCATGGGGAATGTGATGGCCCAGACGTCGTCTGCGAAAAATCTTAGCTAAATGGCCGAGGTATATATAGAAATATGGCTGCCTCAATTAATATAAGAGTTCTCGTGTAACTGAAAAAAATGATATGTATTTAACTAAAAACGAATAATGTCACTGATTGATGTGGCGTTCTTTTCATATTGGTGGCTGTTAGCTTGTATGGATAATTAACTAAATGATCGAGGTATATATATATAGAAATATGGCTGTAGGGGTGTTGACGAGTTGAATTTGATCCGGCCCGATTTCAAATCTGATCTAATTCGATTGATATTGTTCGGGTTGGATTGGATCGGATTGATCACAAATTATTCGTCGAATCCGATCCAACCCGATCTCCATTGGATGGAGTTGGATCGAATAGGCTCATCAGTACCCGATTGAATTTTTTAATATATTTATAATTGTTCTTTTATAGTATTTAACAATAATTATATTGAAAAAAAGAAAGAAGCATATTCTTTTTCAAATGTTTGTAATAATTTAAAAGATATAATGTATAAATTTTTGATACATCTTAATTTTAAAGTAATATAAAATTCTTATCCAAAATAAATTAATTAGTTTAAATTTAATAAAAAATATATAAAAGTTTGGGTCATCAGATCGAGTTAATCGGACTCAAAAAATTGAAATTTGTACTCGATCCATCGGTGATCGGGTTATGATTGGGTCGATTCGAGTTCGACCCGACCAACAATCTAATCCGACCCTATTAATATTGGATCGATACAGATCGTCGGATTCATCGAATCGATTCGACCCGGTGAACACTCCTATATGGCTGCCTCAATCAATATAAGAGTTAACATGTAACAAAAAAAATCGTATCCAACTGAAAAAAATAATTTGGAGAAATGAAAGATATGTGACCGTCTTTTTGTATTGGCGGTTATTGACTTGTGTGCATGATTAGCTAAAAATATGGCTGCCTCAATTAATATAAGAGTTATCATATAACTGAAAAATAATAATGTGTATGTAACTGGGAAAAAAAATAATGTGAAGAAATGATAGATGAATACTTTTACTCTTAAATATAAAAAAATAAGAAAAAAAGATAAATAGTATTAGAGAGAAGTTTGAAATTCTCAATTGAGCATGAGCTTTATATATTTTGAACTGTTTATGTCAATAGTCCGGATTTACATTTCATTTTTTTAATAATTAATTATAAGATATCACATATTAATCATAATCATTATGATGATTAAGTTAAGATATGCTACTAATACTTTTTGTATGTATTTCTATTTATGTTTCGTGATTTTTAATATTCTAAAATTAATTTTATTTATAATATAACTTCTTATAATATTCTTCAAAATATAAAATAAATTTCAAAACCAAAAATAAAAGGAAAATATGATATTAAGAATATATCCTAATTTTAATAAAAATATTACTATGAAACTCAGAAATAACGTGAAATAAAATTTTAAATAATTAATAATTAGAAAAAAAAGTCGCGATGAGGATGAAATAGTTCAAAACAATCATTTGGATTTTCGAGTGGTAATATCATTTTCTTGAATTGGCATAGTGTATTATGACTCAAATGAAAATGATTTGAATTTTACAATATAATCACTCAATCAATGATTGTGCTATAGAAAATTATAAATAAAAATTTTTAGTCACGAATAATAAGAAGAGGGATCCAATGAGAAAAAAAAGTCGTCATATATAATATTTATTGCATGTTGTGCAATAATGTCAATCGCACATGCTGTGAAGTGTGAAGAAAACACAAAATGAAAAGAAAATTAAGAGGTATAAGTTCATAATATTTCGTACCAAGCTCAAAACTTGAAAAGTTAATTCTGTAAGTACACTTTGTATCATTTTAAAACGTTTACATAAAATACTTCGAGTATAGTCATTCCAAAAAATTTTCCGTCTTACTTTAGAATGAAGTAAAATAAATAAGTAGATAATCAAATGTTATATTTAAAAAAAGAAAGAAATATATTCAACTCGTTCCCAAATCCGATCTAATCCGATTGATTTTGTTCGTGTTGGATTGTGTCGCATTGATCATAAATTATTCATCGAATCCAATCCAACCCGATCTGCATTGGATTAGGTTGGATATGGTTGGCTCACCAATTTACCCGATTGAATTTTTTCATATATGTCTAATTATTTTTTTATAACATTTAATATAATTATATTTTAAAAAAGAAATAAAAATATTTTTTCAAATATTTGTAATAATTTTAAAGGATATTAGTATAAATTTTTGATATATTTTAATATTAAAGTAATATATAATTTTTATCGAGAATAAATTAGTTTAAATTTAATAAAAATATATAAAAGTTTGGATTATCGGGTCGGATTCGAAAATTAAAATTCGTACTCGCCACATTGATGATCGAATTATGATTGAGCCAGTACGGGTTCAGCCCGACCCAATTGATATTGGATCGGTTCGAACCATCACGATTTATTGGATTAATCCGATCTAGTGAACACCCATATATGGTTGCCTTAATTAATATAAGAGTTAACATGTAACAAAAAAAATCGTATCTAACTGTAAAAAAATAATGTGGAGAAATGAAAGATATGTAAGCATCTTTTTTATTGACGGCTATTGACTTGTGTGCATGATTAGCTAAAATTATGGATGCCTCAATTAATATAAGAGTTATCATGTATTTGAAAAATAATAATGTGTATGTAACTAAAAAAATAATGTGGAGAAAATGATAGATGAATACTTTTACTCTTAAATATAAAAAAATAAGAAAAAAAAGATAAATAGTATTGGCAAAACATGAGAAGTTTGAAACTGCCACTTGAGCACGAGCTTTATATACTGGCGGAGCTAGGATATAAATTCAGCGGGTGCACAACTATTCATAATTTTACAATTATATTGATATAAAAAATAATAAATAAACTATTTTTAATATTAATATTTTTTAGTTATAGACTTCAATACTTTTTGCACTTTTTATTGTAACCCAAGTATTTATATTAGTTTAATTTTTCATTTTAAAATATTAAAGACAAAGAAGTAAGTACATTTCATGAAAATACATAATTTTATAGAACAAATAAGCTATTATGAATTATTAACGAAAAAAAAATAACGGCATTGACATATATTTTCATAATGAGCATTATCTTTTTCCATAAATCTTATTTAGTTTCACTACTAATTATAAAAGAATATATTTTACAAGTGATAAATATTCTAAACTATGAAATAAAGTATTAAGTACAAATATATAATGTGACATAGACAAATGTTATTGTACAAAATAATACTTGTATAATTATAGTAAGGAAAAATCTAAAAGGTCCATGTGAAAAAATATAAAATTGGAAACTATATTTCTAGGCATGAAATAAAATTATAATTGTATGTACATAATATATTTATAAACTAATAAGTATAAATATCTAATGTAGTACATAAATAATAGTTTTGATTTACAAATTGTAGTATAGTACCAATTTAGAACAATATAAGATAATATTTGAGTTAAGATAAATAATACACAAGAAAATAAAAAAATAACTCATAAATAAAAAAAATACAGTAGGAATCAACTGATAGCCTTAGCAAGAGAGAGAGAGAGAGAGAACTATCTATGTCAATAGTCTGGATTTACATTTTATTTTTTTAATAATTAATTATAAGATATCACTTATTAATTAAAATCATTATGATGATTAAGTTAAGATATGCTACTAATATTTTTCTTACGTATTTCTATTTATGTTTCATGAATTTTAAGATTCTAAAATTAATTTTATTTATAATTTAACTTCTTACAATATTCTTCAAAATATAAAATAAATTTCAAAACCAAACATAAAAGAAAATAGGATATTAAGAATAGATCCTAATTTTATTAAAAAATATTACTATGAAACTCAGAAATAACGTGAATAGAATTTTAAATAATTAATAATTAGAAAAAAAGTCGCAATGAGGATGAAATAGTTCAAAACAATCATTTGGATTTTCGAGTGGTAATATCATTTTCTTGGATTGGCATATTGTATAATGACTCAAATGATAATGATTTGAATTTTACAATATAATCACTCAATCAATGATTGTGCTATAGAAAATTATAAATAAAAATTTTTAGTTCCGAATAATAAGAAGGATCCAATGAGAAAGAAAAGTCAAGTCATATATAATAATTATTGCATTTTGTGCAATGATGTCAATCGCACATGCTGTGAAGTGTGAAGAAAACACACAAAATGAAAAGAAAATTAACGGAGGTATAAGTTCATTCATAATATTTCTTACCAAGCTCAAAACTTGAAAAGTTAATTCTGTAAGTACACATTGTATCATTTTAAAACGTTTTCATAAAATACTTCGAGTCTAGTCATTCCAAAAATTTTCCGTCTTAGTTTAGAATGAAGTAAAAATAAATAAGTAGATAATCAAATATTATATTTTAAGAAAGAAAGAAATATATGCGACTCAATCTCAAATTCGATCTAATCTGATTGATTTTGTTTGGGTTGGATTGTGTCCGGTTGATCACAAATTATTCATCGAATCCAATTCAATCCGATCTTCATTGGATCTGGTTGGACGTGGTCGGCTCAGCAGTTTACCCGATTAAATTTTTTCATATATTTTAAATTATTTTTTATAATATTTAATATTAATTATATTTTAAAAAAGAAATAAATATTTTTTTTTCAAATGTTTGTAATAATTTTAAAGGATATAAGGTATAAATTTTGATATATTTTAATTTTAAAGTGATATATCTTATCGAGAATAAATTAGTTTAAATTTAATAAAAATATATAAAATTTTGGGTTACCATCGGTGATCGAGTTATGATTGAATCAGTTAGAGTTCGACCTGATCCAATTGATATTGGATCGGTTTATACTATCGAATTCATTGGGTCGACGGGATTCAATGAACACCCCTACATGCCTTCATTAATATAAGAGTTAACATGTAACAAAAAAATTCGTATCTAACTGAAAAAAAATAATGTGGAGAAATGAAAGATATGTGAGCATCTTTTTGTATTGGCGGCTATCGACTTGTGTGCATGATTAACTAAAATTATGTCTGCCTCAGTTAATGTAAGAGTTATCATAACTGAAAAATAATAATGTATAGGTAACTGAAAAAAAAATTGAAAAAAAAATAATGTGGAGAAATGATAGATGAATACTTTTACTCTTAAATATAAAAAAAATAAGTAAAAAAAAGTATTGGGAAAAAGGTGAGAATTTTGAAACTGTCGCTTGAGCACGAGCTGTATACACTGGCGGAGCCAAGATTTGAATTTTGCAGGTGCACAACTATTCATAATTTTTTTCAATAATTTTACAATTATATTGATATAAAATATAATAAATGAACTATTTTGAATATTAATATTTTTTAGTTATAGACTTCAATACTTTTTGCACTTTTTATTGTAACCCAAGATATTTACATTAGTTTAATTTTTTATTTTAAAATATTAAAGATAAAGAAGTAAGTACATTTTATGAAAATACATAATTTTATAGAACAAATAAGCTACTATGAATTATTAACAAAAAACATAACATCATTGAGATATGTTTTCATAATGGGCATTATCTTTTTTCATAAATCTTATTTAGTTTCACTACTAATTATAAAAGAATATATTTTACAAGTGATAAATATTCTAAACTATGAAATAAAGTATTAAGTACAAATACATAATGTGATATAGACAAATGCTATTGTACAAAATAATACTTGCATAATTATAGTAAGGAAAAATATAAAAGATCCATGTGGAAAAAATATAAAATTGGAAAATATATTTCTAGGCATGAAATAAAATTATAATTGTATGTACGTAATATATTTATAAACTAATAAGTATAAATATCTAATGTAATGCATAAATAATAGTTTTGATTTACAAATTGTAGTATAATACCAATTTAGAATAATATAAGATAATATTTGAGTTAAGGTAAATAATACACAAGAAAAAAAAAACTGTGACAAATTACTCATAAATAAAAAAATGCAGTAGGAATTAACTGGTAGCCTTAGCAATCCGCCTATGGCTTTATATACATATATATATTGAACTATCTATGTCAATAGTTTGGATTTACATTTCATTTTTTTAATAACTAATTATAAGATATCACATATTAACTAGAATCATTATGATGATTAAGTTAAGATATGCTACTGATATTTTTTGTACGTATTTCTGTTTATGTTTCATCATCTTTAAGATTCTAAAATTAATTTTATTTATAATTTAACTTCTTACAATATTCTTCAAAATATAAAATAAATTTCAAAACCAAATATAAAAGAAAATAGGATATTAAGAATAGATCCTAATTTTATTAAAAATATTACTATGAAACTCAGAAATAACATGAAATAGAATTTTAAATAATTAATAATTAGAAAAAATAAGTCGCAATGAGGATGAAATAGTTCAAAACAATCATTTGGATTTTCGAGTGGTAATATCATTTTCTTGGATTGGCATATTGTATTATGACTCAAATGATAATGATTTGAATTTTACAATATAATCACTCAATCAATGATTGTGCTATAGAAAATTATAAATAAAATTTTTTAGTTCCGAATAATAGAAGAGGGATCTAATGAGAAAAAAAAAGTCAAGTCATATATAATAATTATTGCATGTTGTGCAATAATGTCAATCGCACATGCTGTGAAGTATGAAGAAAACACACAAAATGAAAAGAAAATTAACGGAGGTACAAGCTCATAATATTTCTTACCAAGCTCAAAACTTGAAAAGTTAATTCTCCAAGTACACTTTGTATCATCTTAAAACGTTTTCATAAAATACTTCGAGTCTAGTCATTCCAAAAATTTTCCGTCTTAGTTTAGAATGAAGTAAAATAAATAAGTAGATAATCAAATATTTTTCAAAAAACTAGAATGTTAAGAAACATGTTCCATATTATATAGTTGTGAAATTTGAAACTTGAAAAATCATATATATATATATATATAATTAAAAAAATATATCATCATCCAAGGATCATAAAATCGAACATCATATATATATATATATATATATATATATATATATATATATAGTTATTTTTTCTCCCCTTATGCTTTAATTATTATGAGAATGCAAAAGATGCAAATTATGATAGATTATAATATTTTTATATTATGATTTATATTGTAATTGAATTGAGCAAATTATTATGATTTTCTGAAACTTATGAATTCCTTTTTTGGGGTGACCTCCATGAAGTTCCTACTAATATATATAGATTCGGGTCGAACACTTATGTATGATGGTTGAAATTTCTATTAAGGGGCTGATTGAATTGAGAATACAGAGAGGAATACAAAGTTATTCTCAAAAGTTTATCAAACATCCATTAGAATAAGATTAACTTGGTCAATATTTTAATTTTTAAAAATAATCTCAAAATTCGTAAAACTGTTATACTAAAAAAATAGAATAAGTCTATTCCTAAGAATTCAGCAATTCACTTATTTTCACCTATATTTCAATTATAGTATATTCTTGTATTTATTCTTTTAATTTTTTTCTTAATTCAAACAGGGTCTAAAAGTTTTTTTGTATTAAAATGACTCAAATTCGAGACTTCTTTAAAATGATGTGAAACTTCTTACTACTCTATCTCAATTTTAGTTGATAAAATCTATGATGCTTTTTGTTAGACATTAATCAACAAGCCGGTTTCGACAATAACATTTATGTGGCTATGTTATACCCCAACAACTATTAGAAGGAGAAGAAAATGTTTAAGAAGATGGAACTAGTAGCCATAAAGATATAGTAGAATATAGGAACATGAACAAAACAACAACAACAAAGAGAAACATACATTCGAGAAGCAGAAGAGGGGGAAGACAACAACAATGAAGAAGCAGAAGAAGAAAGATGAGCGCAAAACAATAATAAAGAGGAAATAACGCAAGAGGAAGTCGGTGAAGACGACGATAAAAGAGAAGAGTAACATAAGGATGATGAAGACACCGACGCGATTCGAAGATTTTATAATGTAAATAGCACAAAATGTTAAAACATGAAGAAAAAGCGGAAAACCACAGTGGAGAAAAGAGTATAAATAAGTGTAAAATGTAAGACAAGGACTTATCGAAAAATTAATATTGGCCAGAGGCCTCGGAGCCTTCGGGAGCTCGAATCCTTCGTCCTCTTTCTTGAATCTTCATGTTTTCTTCACCTCTCTTAGCTCTCTTCCTTGACGTCATTGTCCTTGACGTCTCGAAAGCCTCGAATTCGACTTCAAGTAGACCCATCCAGGAATCATCTTGAGCGTCAAACGAAGAACCCTAACCTGCAACTAGAAGGAAGTGAAAACGTGGAGCAAAGGCAAAGAAACATTTGGACAGAGAAAAATACAGCAGTGATACTTATATTTTTCGCGGCGGACTCGACGAGGCGGCTTCTCAACGTGCGTGCTACATGAGTCGTGACACATTGGGCCTCAACAGGGAATGCGCTACAGAGAAGTTTACAATTAGTTCATTTTGAGCTACAAATTTCAGAGTTTAATTAGCGGGCACAACATTTTGGTTCTTTCATTGAGATTATATCATCGAACACCTGCCAAGCAAAAAATTTGGAGACTCAAGCTGTCAAGAAGACATCAATGGTGGAGGGAACGAGATGGCTCGAATGGAGGAAGCAGTCAGTAAACTATAAGCCTTGGTTGAACACCAATCAACAACCTTCACCGAAGGAATGCAAACTCTCAATTCAAAGTATGAAGCGCTAGCGAAGCAGATCCAAGATCCTATACCAGAAAATGGCAATCAATCTCATACAACAACTAATTCCTCAGGAAATGCTAACAATTCTCACCAATCTCCTATGACTAGTTTCTTGAGAAATATTAAGCTTGAAATCCCCAAGTTTTGGGATGAGGATTCTTTGGGATGGATTTTTAAAGCAGAACAATTTTTAGATTTCTATGAGGTTGCAGCAGATGATCGTATAACAGTGGTAGCGTTTGTTGAATCTAGGATACCGAGAATGTTTTGAATGATCACAAATTTGTAAGTGAACTCAGTCTGTACTAATGAACTTGTTTGAGCTGATTTCTGTAACAAGATATAGACAAGTTCAGTACAGCGGTCGACCTGAGCTGAAGGAATGAACGACCACTTCACATGTAATACATATCATGAAGAATCATATGTGTGCAGTGGGCGTCCTAAGGATATAAGCGGTCTACCAGTATCAGAGGAGGAGGAGGTCATATGAG
>LTAE01002333.1:33581-44852 GCA_001647135.1 Pontederia paniculata | reverse complement strand
CTCTATATGTAGATGATATTCTGTTAGCTGGAAATGACAATGAGTACTTAGTCACCATTAAGAAATGATTGTCATCTACTTTTGAGATAAAGAACATGGGTGAAGCAGCATACATACTTGGAGTTAAAATCCAACGAGATCATTCAAAAAGATTTCTTGCTCTTTCATAAGAGACGTTTGTTAAAAAGATACTTGAACGATTTAATATGAATGAATGCAAACCCATAGATACTCCTTTAGCGAAAAATGAAGCTTTAAGTCTTAACATGTGTCCAAAGACTCCAGAGAAAATAAAAGACATGTCCTCAGTTCCTTATGCCAGTGCAGTTGGAAGCCTGATGTACGCAATGTTGTGTACTCGGCTTGATATATGTCATTCTGTGGGCCTGGTCAGTCGATATCAGTCAAACCCAGGACGCCAATATTGGAAGGTTGTCAAGAGAATCTTCAGATACCTAAAGCGCACAATTGACTTTGCACTATGTTACGAAGGAGGTAGTCTGAAACTAGTTGAATATTCAGATGCTGATTGGGCTGGCGACGTCGATGATTTATATCACCTTTTAGCATCCGGATCTCTCTGCACATTATACTTTATTAAAAGCATGTGTATTAAAAGTTAATGACAATACTTAGGAAACAAGTTTAAAAAATAAACAAACCTCCAAGACTGATTGACAAACTTCATCTGGTGCAGTCGCTATATTGCTAATAGGATCCCATCCAAATCCACTCAAATCCTTAACAGCCTCGAATTATTTTTTCAATTCTTGTTCTAAATCCTTAATTTGCCTTAACTAAAAATTTTCAAATGGAAAATTTTCATTCATATCATGCATCATTTTGTTCGACGCCTCTTTGCTCCAACCATTTTGGGCTCGATGCTTTGGAGTGTTATAATCAGATAATACTTTGACTAGATGAGTTTTTTTAATTTAATTACAACGAGTCCCACCATTTTTCCTCTGTTTACCCGTACAATGTGATAAAGTTAATGTGTTTATATAAATGCCAAAATTCATTCATGCAAAAGATATTATTATGGGTTCAACCAATTAATCAGTCGATGTAGGAGTCATGCCTATGGTCCAAATAAAATGCAAGTACTTACAAAAGGATGTTGCAGAAAAATGCAAGTTTTAAATCTTAAGAATCAATGCACAAATGATAAACAAAAAGGCCAAGCAGAGACCTAAAATTTGGAATGCATATATATGGAAGATCATTATCAGAAACAAATATTCATGGGTGTTATATTGATAAGGCCATAACATAATGATAAGAAGATCGTACAGTAATGGTTGAATTAATGTCATAAAAAAAACAAGCAGTAATCAACCGAACATCAAACAAAACAATTGGGGACCAATTTTCTTTGCTCGTATAGTGAACATCAACATTTTTTCATACTACAGTTTTCTTTGCTTTCATACTGAAAATCAACATTTTTTTATTTGTCATATGAATTGGAGCATCATTTATTGTCATATGAATGGGAGCAATGAAACATGAAGAAACCTCAACAAAGCGCCAATCTTTTTTACATACAACAAGGAACATTAAGGGCTAAAAAATCAAAGGAAAATTCAACTCCACTAAAAAAAATGCCACAAACTGCCCAACAAATGAAGCAACCATTATGATTGTGAGATTCAAGCTCTTGCAAGAAAAAAATAGAAAATAATAAAGAAGACAAAAATGGAGACTGGAATCATTGACTTGGCCTTTCGTGAAACAACTAGCATTTTGTTAGTTTGTGAAGGAGAAAATTTCTCAGAATTGAAAGAAGGAAAATGGAAAATAGTTGAAAGAAGGAAAGAAGATGGGAAAGGAAATAGGGTCCAATGTTTGTGTGAAAGATAACTTTTCACACCGTATATATCTCCAACATTGAATTTTAAATATATTATTGTTTTATCATATTTTCCGCATCAAAATATTCGTGAGAGGAAATGAGTCGGAAATAAAAACTATTTGTTATTTCCTCATGGTATGGTATTAGACCAAGACCACAGTTAGTGAGCCAATCAATTTCATTCCCAAACAGGCTCTATGGTTATTTTCCCAGAAAATAAAACAAACCCACCATATTGTCTATTTCCATGGTAAAAGCATCAATCCCAAACAGACCCTAAAATTTCTTATTTTCAGCTATCAGGAGTGGCTGAATCATTCTGGTTTCTGTGTGCTGCATTGATTTCTGAAATATGTTATAGGTTTCAAAATATTCTTTAGATTCAGATAAATGTTTGCTCTCCTGTAAACCCAATCTTGAAAGAAGTTTATCAAATTGTTGAGGTCCACATTGACAGTATGCACAGCTACTAATTTCCCATTTATCCAAAATCATGTCATGTTGTTCTATCTAATAGACCAGTTTGTGTGTGTCAAATTTTAGATTTATTTTTATCTCTGATAAATACATCATAATTCTCTTTAGAAGAAAGAAGAGATGCATGCCTACTTCATGAGGTCAGATATACAAGTCAAACAATTAATTCATGAGTATCACTATATGCTAATCTTATATAGCTTCAGATACTTTGCAATGTTGCATGTCTTCGTGCCTGCTTACAGTTGCTTTCTTACATTTCACAGATCCCTCCTGGATTCTGTTCAATCTTATCTTTCTTCTTCCCTTGTAGAGTAATTATTTTCAATGCTAAGACACTTTTCAATGCTACTCTTTTGCAACTCTGATGTGTTAACCTCTTCATCCTTCTTATTAGTATCATCCTCCGGAGGGGTTACACTTCGTTGAATAGCTTCTTTCGAGCCCGTGGAATTCGAGCTGACAAGGTACTCGAGAGCAGTTACAACATCACTGATCAATGGCCGATTGCTTGCATCTTCTTGCAGGCACATTGCAGCAATGGCAAGAGCCTGATAAAGGCCTTTCTGAGGGTATTTTCCTTCAAGCAAGGGATCGGCCATTTCTACAAATCTCTTCTTGTCTTTGAATCGAGGTTCTGCCTGCAATATATAGAGAAACATCAAGATGTCATACTTTCCTTGAGTGTAAATTATCCTACTCTTTGTAATGAGCATTTCAGGAACTGGTGGCAGACATGTTGCACCAGACCCAGGGCCGTGTGTCTATTTATGCATTGCTTAAGGTAAAGTTTGATCTATAAAAGTTGAGAAATTACTTGTAATTTATCATCATCACAGCTTTTTCCTTTCAGCCAACTGCTAAATACTGCATCATCTCAGCTTGTTCATCGGAATTATCTTTTTACAAGCTCTATAAAATTGTATAACTGTTTTGATCATTTATTTGACTAATCATTCTGAAAATGTCATTAGAGGAAGAGGGGATAAAAATTTTCTGTATCAGTGATGCCAACAAGGAAGAATCATAGTTCAGAGTTGCATGTAGATAAATTAGCCTAAGCTATAATGACAGAATTCCAATTCAACCACAATCCCATATCATTTTTTGTTGGAATCTGTAAGGATGAACTGAAATAGTAAAATGATGCTTGATGAGAACATACCCAAATGATAAGGTTTTGCTCACTTGAATGCCTGGACATGTCTATTACTCTCCTTCCTGTGATTATCTCCAAAAATACGACTCCGAAACTGTATACATCAGACATTGTTGTTAACTGCCCAGTCATTGCATACTCAGGAGCACAGTATCCATAGGTACCCATCACCCTCGTTGATACATGGCTTTTATCACCTACTGGACCAACCTTGGCCAATCCAAAATCTGATAACTTGGGGTTGTACTCCTGATCAAGAAGTATATTAGATGCCTTAAAGTCTCTGTAGATCACAGGTGGTTTTGCTATATCGTGCAAGTACTCGAGTCCCTTAGCTGCACCTTCAGCTACTTTCATCCTTGTACTCCAATCTAGTGGCTTATTGTTTGGTGCCAAATCTGTGAAATTTAGACTTTTAGCATTCCATGCATGCTTATTCAGAATGGAAGAAAAGGCTTAATGCAACAGTAAATAAAATTAAATTTCGCACCGAGAAGGTGATCCTCCAATGAACCCAATGGCATGTATTCATAGACCAAAATTCTTTGATCTCCAGCAGCACAGTACCCAATCAAATTTACAAGGTTTGGGTGATGTAGTAGACTAAGCATCAATACCTCAGCAAGGAACTCTCGGTTTCCCTGCAAGCCATTCCTATCTAGTTGCTTTACAGCTACACACTGAATCAATGGAACAAAAAAAATTGTCACTGATACTGAAAATTTATATCCCTCATGATAATAAAATAACAAAATGAAAAATATGAGCTTATTTGCACAATTGAACAGAGCTTATAAGCACATTACTTGATTATTATCCTCAAGGTAGCCCTGGTACACTCTCCCGAAACCACCTTCACCAATTAGTGATTCTGGTTTGAAGTTCTTAGTTGCTGATGAGAGTTCAGCATATGTAAAAACCCGAGCAGTGCTGTTGTTCGCATTTCCTATGCGTAAGATCTCTTCGGCCACAGCCCTGTACTTGTAAGTATCTGCACATCTTGGAGGGAACCATGCTTCAGGGACTGCATGCTATATATGAAGAATGCTTGAAAGTTTCCAGAAATTTATCAAAGTTGAAGAAAGTTCAATCTTTGGCAGCACAATTTTGGAAAAAAGTGAAATATAGCATACAAAAAAATATTTTACTGTTACAATAGACCACAGCGATGTTTGACATGTTCAGATACATAAGTTCACATCACTACTCCAATATCTAATGTAAGTTTCCAAAGCTGAACATAACTGCAACAAGCATTTATGAGAAATATCAAATGAAGAACTATACCTATTTCATGCTCCAAATTCATCAATTAGGAGGCATTTTAATTTTGTAATTTGCAAATTTGATAATATGACCATGTCTTTGATCCTCCAAAATCTTCTCCCATTATTTTCATTTGATGCATAGAAAGAACATACAGATGTACATGTGAAAAAATGATAAAAAAACAAACTATGAGAAGGCATGATTGAAGAAACCAGAGGGAAAAAAACATGAGAAAGACTGGCCCGTCTGAATTCACAAACAAAGAATAAACACATGAAGGGAAATACCATATCACAAATGCTATTCTACTCCTTATCCATGAATTCATAAACAATGAACTTTATGACACATGTGAATCCAACAGATGCCTTTGATGAATGTTATTCCAAGAGAAACCAAACCAGGGAAGGAGCTCATCAGCATCACCTGAATCCAGTGAAATGGTATTGACAAGGGAGGCAAGCGCGTTCGTCCCCCGACGTCGGTCCGACTTCTTGGGAGACTCCTCGGCCACTTTGGGTGCTTTAATGCAACAAAGGCGGCCCATGACTTATGCGGTATGAATCCAAATTATGATTCCTCGGAGCTTCCGATTCGGACAGGAAGAGAGAAAAGAAGAAAAGAATGCAGCAATTCTGATCTTTGAGGAGTGGGACCGCAGAATTTCACCCGGCGGATCAACAGAAGGTACTGTCCACCAGGGATCAGAGACTTCTTCTGGGAGAAATCTCTGAGAAGTAGAAGACAGCTCTTGCAAACAGGATTATCGACCAGTTTATTTAGTATTTTGGTTCAGTTTTAATTTCCTTGGCTGGAAGCAATGGACGCGGTTCCTGTCTTTCAGTTTGACAGATAATGGAACTATAATTAGGCTCTTGTTGTGATCTCTCTCTCTCTCTCTCTCTCTCTCTCTCTCTCTCTCTCTCTCTCTCTCATGTGTTCTGGTGCAGGTGACCTGGGAGTTGGATGAGAATGAACTGTCACCGTTACAAATGGCGCGGCTAACGTTCGTTCAGGTAATAACTGATTTTTGAAATGGAAAAGAAAAAGAGGGTCACATTTTCATATCACTCAACTACAATTTTTTTATCAATTGGATCAATTTCAATTATTTATGCTCCCGGACTCAAATCGTTTGGATGTCACAAAAACAAAATAAACTTTTCACCACTGAAATTACACAAACATCTAATGCGTTAATTGGAAATGATAATTTTTTGAGAAGAAAATTGAAGATAATCCACAATGATTAAATATTACAAAAGCGCAATATGTAGGTCTCAATTAAGATTGTGTTTGTTTGTAGTGAAAAATATTTTCTCGAAAATTGTATATAACTTCTTGGTCAATCAAATTTATTTTTGGTGTGACCTAGCATTTTCTGAAAATTACTTTCATCAGAATGAATAATGCCTAAGCAAATATTAAGGGGAACTAATCCAATTTGCACAAATGTTTCCTTCCTCCCTGACCTGTTGAATCTTTGTTCGCCGATCTTCATTATCAAGTGATGTACAGACCATGTTCATCTTCACTCAACTACTAGGATGTCGCCCCACTCTATCCATGGATTTTGTATATATGTTTTCGATCTAGACTATCAGTTTACAAGCCTATTAATAATTAACTAATTTGATATTCGAAAACAAGCGAAAAAGATGAGTGACTCTAAAAGTTAAATTCGAAATTATTAATTTTCATCGATGACAATTTCACTTACTATATCTCTAAATCGAACTTGATTGTGAAAAATGCAGACATTTCACTTACTATATCTCTAAATCAAAGTTGATTGTGAAAAATGGTCTGCATTAGTACTATGATGCATGTATCCACTAATTGGCTGCATCCATTGATTGCTTTCTGTTGCTCTTTGAGCAGGATATCATTATAGCTCGAAAAGTTTAGGCACACTCAGGGTAACAAATAGGTTAGATCTTGTTGACTACGCAAGAACATTGGTTGTCTCAACGAGGAATTTAATATGCCTAGCTAATAGAATCAAGATGGTCACAAAGTTGAAATTTTGGTTCTCTAGAAGGCATCATACAACAGATACTTTTTAATTTTCAGCTGCTTTTTTCTCCAATCATAATTATGTTTCTTTTTTTTTTTTCAATCTGGATTATCAAAACAGACCATAAGCATGCTATAAATAGACAGGAAACTAGGAATTCATTTACTAGTATCCATCGTTTCTGTCAATAACATGGAATAGTGCTTTCCAACATAGCTAAAATGCAATCCTTATAACACTGCAAACTAATATGTCTAAAAATGGTTATGCACTTGAACTGATGTCTAAAGTAAAATACAATGGTTGACATGATAATTGAGAACCTAAAGCCACCAAATGTGAGCAGTATTCAAACAAGACCAGTACTAGTATCAAGGCTTATATTATTATTCATCATGTTGATTTCAGGCACGCCTTTAACTGGGGAAATCAGTACAATCCCCCAATATGTCAGTTCTATTTTTACATATTCAGAATTCATACATAGCTACTTATGTTCATCTTCCGAATCATCATCTTTTCTTTGAAAACAGAATTTCATCTCTTGATCAACCATCTCAGCGAGATCAGGTCTTCCAGCATTTTCATAAGCATCAATTAAAGCTTTATATAGAGACTCATTAGGCTGAACCTCTCCATATTTCAGAAGACCGTATATCCTCCTTAAACCTTCAACCATTCCTGCCTTGCCATAACAGCCTGTCAGATAGATATAGGTAACAAGGTTTGGCTTCAGTCCATCATCTTGCATTCGCATATACAGATTCAAAGCTTTGTCTGTGTTTCCCGAGGCTCCATATACAAAAATTGCAACATTATAGGCACATAAATTAAGAGGGATGGCAGCACGAATGAGGGGATCACAATATTCTAACGCATACACATGCAAATCCACCATCGAGAACAGAGATGCAATTAAAAGCTTCACTGCATTAGGCTCCCCCTCATTATATGAAAATTCTAACTCTGACACTGCCTCCAACGGGATACCTCCTTTCTTCAATACTGTAAAGATGGTTTTGAAAGTTGATGCATCAGGTACTATACTTTGGGCTAACATCTGGTGCAACAGTTCTGCACAATCTCTCAGTTTCCCATTGATGGCGTAACAGGATATAACACTGTTATACGAAGCACAGTTAGTTAACAAGCCTGACTTCTGGACCTCCTGACCAATGTCATTTGCCTCCTCTAACATGCCCATGCTTTTGTAAAGATACATCATGGTAGCATATGAAATGCCATCAGCCTGGTTGCTTCTCCTCAGGTTGTCGAAAATCAACTTAGCCTCAGATACCATCCCAAGACTAGCATAAAGGTTGATCATACAGTTTGAGGCAATCACATCAGGGCCATCTCCAAAGTTCTTCATTTTGGCATAAAGCTCTTGGGCTTCTTTCCAGAGGCTGACCTTGCTATACGCCTTGATCAGAGATGTCAGAACTATTTGGTTAACTTTAACCCCAGATTTTTCCATCAAGTTGACATATTCCTGTGCTTCTTCAACTCTACCAGCTTCTGCAAACATGTCTACTAATGAACCATAAACAACTTCATTCGGCTCAACGCCCGATTCCTTCATTTCTTGATAGATCTCAATGGCCTCAGAAATCATAAGTTTACGAGAATAGCTTGCAATGACAGAAGAAAACGTCTGACACCTAGGCTTGAATCCTGCCTCTTTCATCCTGTCTAGTATCTCCCTAGCTCTGACATACAAATCACCAGCAGAAAGCATTTGAATGAGAGAATTGTATGTGCAGTCATCTGGCCAAGTCCCATGGTTTCTCATGTCTTCGAAGAGAGATAGAGCTTTATCATATAACTTCGCCTTGCCATAGGCTTTTATTAGTACATTATATTCCACTATATCCTTATTCTCCATTTCCCTCTTTTCATAGAACACATCCTCAGCTTCTTTCCATAAGCCCTTTTCTGCATAAGCATCCATAATGGCAGCATAGTTATTAGAAGAAATGCTGATTGAGGTACAATGCTTTTGGAAGAAGTCCTTGGCTCTATTAATCATCCCCTGATCAATGTACATCTTCATGATAACAGGAACTGACTGCTCATCAATCTGAGTTCCAGATTCAAGCATTTTTGCAGTCACATCCTCCACTTCCCTGACCATATTATTCTTACACAAGACCTGCAAGATTATTCTGTGGCTTACGATATCTGGGCAAATGCCAGAATGATTATTTATCTTTCTGTAGTAATTCATCACTTCCTCAATTTTTCCGAGCGCTGCATACATTGACATGAATATGTTGAATGTCTTGGTGTCGGGGGCAACTCTTTTCTCCTCCATCTTAGCAAGCAAAGATTCAGCCTCAGATAGAAGTCCATTAGACCCACAAATATTGATCATGGTGTTGAAAGTTATGGTATCTGGCACAATTCCGGACCTCAACATCTCTGCAAAGGCATCTGAAGCATCATTGAGCCTGCTTGCCTTCCCATATAAATCGATCAAGGTGTTGTAAGTAGCAGCAAGTCGCGGCTTTCTTAGACCGCCCTTAGTGTTCGATGAAATTACTGAGAGAGGAGCTCTACCTCCAGTTCTGAGCAATTCAGTGAGCAAGAAGTGCTTCAGACTAATCGAATTGGAAGCCTCGAAATCAAGGTCAAGGAAGTCGAATTCCACATTCCCGTCGCACCAATCCTTGAAGAACCTCTCGGCCTCATTGAACCTCCCAGCATCCTTCAATATCCTCACCACAGTGTTCATGGTGACCTCGTCCGGTGAAATCCCCCTGGCTTTCATGTGCCTCAGCCATAAAAGGGCCTCCTTTACGAGGCCAGCCTTGCCGTAGACGTCCATCAGCGTCGCATAGGTGTTGTTCGTCGGCAAGATCCCGTCTTTCGCCATCTCCAGCCAGCAGCGGCGCAGCTCGTCCCAACGCCGCGCCCGACCGAGCGCCCGGAGCACTACGTTATAATGGATCGCGTTAGGAACGTACTCGGCCCGCGAACGCAGGCGGTCGAAGAGGCGGAGCGCACGGCGCCAGTCTTTCTGCCGCTTAAGCAGTAGCGTCTGCTCCTTGGGAGATAGACCCGATAGAAGGGCATCATCGTAGGAGTGCTCGACGCCGTGGCGTCCGAGCTGATGGGAGACCGTGTCGTTCGCAGGCGTGGGAGGCGGGGCGACGGAGAGGGCGGCGCTGCGAAGGGAGCGGGAGAATCGAGGCAGTCTGGAAGATTGTGGAGGTGATGGTGGAGGTGGAGGAGGCTGTGGAGGTGGCCGGCGGCGATGTGGGAGGCCCGCGCCGGCGCGGGCGACGGCGGAGCAGCAACACTGGAGACTACACGCCATCGTCTCCCCGGCGAAGTTAATGTTATAATCTGCTGCTATTATCCGTTATATTCCACTACGACGTTATATTCTACTAAACCCTAATTAGATCGGGTCGGTAGGGAATCCCATCCGAACCCGTCAGTCCGGAACCCGGTTTTTTAAAATAATATTTTTTTCTCAATAAAACAAAATTATTTTTTTTTATGTCACTAGAAATTAATAACTCGAATTATATTTTTTTATCATAAACATTTTTCGAATTTTTTTGCTGCACGTAGTAGTCAAAAGTTTATTGATTGAGGTGAAAATTTCCAATTGTTGTAACTGATTAGTGCATTTTCCAAGTATTTGGATAGTATTGTAAATCATATTTTTTTTTCGTTTTTACAAGAGGCTAATGGTCTGAAAATAATAACAACAATAATGAAAAGATACATAAGAATATGACTGAAACTTTGTAAAGAATATTGACTTGTTTTTGTGTTTTTCATTTCAAATTTCAGTTATGATTTGATTTTTTTTACTAAAAGCTTAGAATAAAATTATATTCATTCTTATTATACTAAATACATAATAGTGTTAATTTGGATAAGCCTTTTAATCTGGATTTATTTTTTCTTAGATATAATAGTTATTTCTTATTAATTTAGTAAATGTATAAATTATTGTAACTAACTTTTCTTTACCTATCCAACAAAATAATTCACTTTTTTAAAACAATTCTCATCCTTTGTAGATTTCTTTTGTAAAAATATTCTTATCCGTCAAATAATATCAAGCAAATCGGCACTAAATTTGGATAAATATTTTTTTTTCTATTACAAGTGAATAAATTTCTTTATTGGTGTCTGTCAAACTTTAATTAATTGGATGTTAAGAAAGACTTTTGAAAGTGTTTATGCATATATTTTTCCTTTTCCAATAAAAGTTCACGGGGGCCAAATACAAAAGAGAAATATGAAAAAAAGATTGTCACTGAATATTTTTTCTTTCCAGTGGAATTTTCCATTATAGAAATGAAAACAATTTGTATAGATCATAATACAACACTCAATTAGACTAAGACGGCGATAAGTATTAATTGCTTGAAAAATATTCATATACAATTAATAAATAATTTATGTGGACAATTCAATGTTCTCAGTTGAGTTTTGATTGGACTATGTTTATGGGAACATATATATATATATATA